>PVJS01003455.1:0-75519 GCA_004027185.1 Glis glis | reverse complement strand
AAAAAAAAAAAAAAAAAAAAAAGAGTTACACACATGCCTCATTTTCTCCAAGTTGGTCTCCCGTGAAGAATCTGGGCTTGCTGTTGAGCTGGGCGAGAACCCTGAGGACTGGGCTCTGGGGCCTGCCGGGCCTCTCTTGCCAGTGCTAGTTGTCTCCCAATGGGAATAAGGTCACTGGGCCAGTTCTGTTCTCTCGAGAGAGTAAACATGTGAATACACAGATATTGTTTGGGGAAGTGATGTTTGTTTACCTGACAGTTTTCTGAGGCTCGCACTCTTGCTGTTAGAGCACTAAAAGTTTAGAAGAGTCCAGAGACAGAACCAGAAACAGGAATCTCAGCACTCTTTTCTTAGCAGTAAAGATATCCAAAGGCTTTGCTGTTTTCTGTTGCGTTTGGCTGGGTTTTTTTTTTTTTACAAGCTCAACAGATCGCTTCTTTAGCAATATGAACTCTCTTTCTTTTGAAGCAGGGTTTTTAACCTTTAGGAGGTTGAAGTTCAGTCCCGTGGAACTTTTTGGAGGTGTTATTCAGGTCTATATAAAAACACTTCCTCTCTTATTTAACTAGACAGAACGTTACCGTGGTGTTTATTCAGGACAGTGAGACTTGCAAACAGATACGTGGACTGGAAGGTGAAGTGTGCCGGGCAGCGCAGCAAGGCCACTGGTTTGCTCTGGACGTGGAAGGGGTTTGGGTGAGCTGTGCTCCCGGGAGTGGCGGGATGGAGCTGTTCGTGATATTGCTGGTTTGAGGGCCCGCCTAGGTGCCCTTCCCTACCAAGAGCATTCGTTCCATCTGCCGTCTTTACCATTAGCATCTTCAGTCCTGACACCCACGCCGTCTAACGTCTTTGAGATGATCACTCGCACCTCACCGATTCAGGAAGCCGCTCTGGTCTCCCTTGTGGCGTTGCTCCAGTCGGGTACTTTCTTCATGCTGCAGCTGTCGCCTCTTCCACCCCTCTCCCTCAGGACTGAGGGCAGTCTCCAGGGACCGGAGGGGTCCTGGTCTTCCTGACTTGGCCGTCGCCTCCCTGCCATTCTGTTTTCCTTCCCTGTCCTGCACTCTCCACCGCAGCCTGGTCAGCCATTCCTTCTCTTTGCTCTTCCTAAAACTTAACCCACGTCAACTTTTGGGCATCTCTTTTTTTTTTTTGCAGTACTGGGGATTGAACCCAGGGGCGTTCTACCTCCGAGCTACACCCCCGGCCCTATTTTTTTTATCCTTTATTTTGAAACCGGGTCTCATGAAGTTGCGGAGGGCCTCACTAAGTAGCTGAGGCTGGCCGCGAACCCGGATCCTCCGGTCTCAGCCTCCCAAGTACTGGGATTACAAGCGTGCGCCACCACGCCCGGCTTGGGCATCTCTTAACTCACCTTTGGGGCTCAGAATTGATGTGACTTCCTCCCAGAAACATGCCCTTGCCCTCCTTTGAAGACTTTTTGGTGCCTGGCCCCCATGCCACCTAGCCTGTTCTCTCCTCCTCCATTATCTATCCCTCCTCCCCTCGCTGCTCCCCTCCTTCCTCTGCCTCTCTGCTGTCTTCTCCCTTTCTCACACACCCACCTCACAATGCATAATAAATCACATTCTCCTCTGAACTTCTGAAGCAGTTCATTGTCCTTTTTGGGGGCACACAGCATCCCGTCCTGTGTTCTGCAGGCACCAGGACCGTCATGCACCTACCTCTCCGGGGTTCTGCGTGATCAGAGGGATTGGCTTCATTTCCCTGCATGCCATAGGTAGGGAAGGAAACAACATTCCTGCTTAACTTGACCCTTGTTGTAGTCTGTGTTTAGCATTTTTAACATTTTACAGTAACTCCAAATTTAAAGGACTATATTAGCAAGTGGCTTAGAAGTACAAATTTAAATTTAATCAGGGATTGGCAAGCTCTTTTTTTCTTTTGTGGTACTGGGGATTGAATCCAGATTCTCCCACATTCCAGGCAAGTGCCTTACCTCTGAGCTATATCCCCAGTCTGTGTGTGTGTTGCTGAGGATTGAACCCAGGGGTATTCTGAGCTACAGCCCCCAGCCCTATTTTAATTTTTTTTTTTAAAACAGGGTCTCCCTAAGTTGCTGAGGCTGTCTTTGAACCTGCAATCCTCCTATCTCAGCCTCCTAAGTACTGGGATTACAAGTATGTGCCACCACGCCCAACTGCAAGCTTTTTCTTTTTTTTTTTTTTTTTTGGTGGTACTGGGGATTGAACCCAGGAGCATTCTACCTCCGAGCTACACCCCTAGCCCTATTTTATTTTTATTTTTAAACAGGGTCTTGGTCTTGCTACATTGATGATAATCTCACTACTTGCTGAGGCTGTCCTCGAACCTTCACTCCTCCTGTCTCAGCCTCCCAAGTACTGGGATTACAAGCATGTACCTCTGCGCCCGACTGCAAGCTTTTTCTTAAAGGACCAAATTGGCTTGCAGGCCCCGTGTCCCACCTACTCTTCTGTACCATTGGAGCTCAGGAGCAGCCACAGATGATAGGTGAACAAATCACAGATGAGTGTGGCTATGTTCTAGTAGCACATTATTACAAAAGCAGGTACCTGCCCTCAGGTACAGTTTGCCAGCCCCTGATCTGAAATGGACCTCCTCAAACAATGAACTCTAACACTTTCTAGTTGCCCCCCCCCCATTTCCTTAAACCAGTCTCTCTGTCTCAGGTTCCACTGTCTAACTGCCCTGGCTGTCTGGGAGACCAGGTGGTTTCTCCTGGTTAACCCGGAGCTGGTTGACAGATGGAGAAGCCACTCCTCTTCCCCTCTGTATTCCCAGAGGTCAAGGAGTGCAGCCTCTCCGCTTTCCTACCCCAGGAGAGCTTCAGGGATCCTGCCCCCTGGAACCTTTAATTGAACTGAATAGGCCTCTCCTGTCCCTGGCCTCTGTGTGAAGATGGACAAAGCTCTGTTCTTGGGGGGGGTCACAAGTGACTTTAAAGTAGGCCTGCCTTTCCTACCAATGACTGATCTTTTGTGTGTGTGTAGTGCCTTTTTCTACAGTACCACACTGTCTCATACTGTGTGGGGGGGGCCTGGGGATTGAACCCAGGGGCATTCTACCCCTGGGCTACACCCCCAGCCCTATTTTATTTTTTATTTTGAAACAGGGTCTTGCTAAGTAGCTGAGGCTGGGTTCGAACCTAGGATCCTCCTGTCTCAGCCTCCCAAGTGCTGGGATTACAGGTGTGAGCCACCACGTCCGGCTGTCTTACACTCCTTTGGTTTTGTGAAGGAACGCCCCCCCCCCCCACACACCTGACTTGGGTGGCTTGGATAGGCTTAGAGGAATCCTCTTCCAGCTCCACTACTCTCTTTCCTAAAATGGCTCTTAGGACTTGTGTGTGCCTGAGAGGGTGTGGCCTTCTTGCCACACCCCTTCTTGTATTCCCCTTTCTTTTTGTGATCCTGCTTCACCGCAGTAGTAAATTCTCAGAGGGAGGAGTCAGTGATTCAGGATGGGGAGCCCCAAGGTAGCACAGCACATAGTCTTGGTAAGGAATGCCAAAATGGCAGACTGATTTTATCCAGGTAAGACTCACCTTAGAGGCTCCACGCCTGCCCTGTCCCAACCCCAGTTCTTCCCTCCCTCCCTCCCTCCCTCCCTCTCATCTGTCCTTTTCAGGATTGTAGTTCAGAAGCGAGGCGCTGGGTACATGGGTGCATGTATATGTTCCAGGTGGAAAAGGGAGGTGAGATTTTTTCCTGGCAGAGTAGAGTGTGAGCTGAGTGGTTGGTTGACAATTGGCTTAGCCAACTGGGTGGAATAGTAGACATTTTCCACAAAAATAAATGCACTAAATCTACAGCATGAGAGTTGAGACTGACTTTAGCTGAAACTCAGGTATAATACCTGCTACATTCTTTACAACTATTAACCTGGGGAGAATTTTAGATGTCAAATTAAAAGAGGATTTCTAGTTTTTCAAAGTATTTTTAGGGAATATGTTAGCCAAAGTGACTTTCAGCCCTGGCTAGACATCAGAATCACTCAAGGAACTTTTAAAAACTTACCTTAGCCGGGCGTGGTGGCGCATGCCTGTAATCCCAGTACTTGGGAGGTTGAGACAGGAGGATCACAGGTTTGAGGCCAGTCTTAGCAACTTAGTGAGACAGTGTTTCAAAATAAAAACTAAAATAGGGCTGAGGGTGTAAGTTGGAGGTAGAATGCCCCTGGGTTCAGTCAATAGTACCACACACAGACACACACCAAAAACAAACAAAAAAACCCTTAGTGGAACAGCCTCTCTAGAAAACAAGTTTTATAGTCATAAAATTAAATATGTTGGAGGCCGGGCGTGTTGACACACGCTTGTAATCCCAGTACTTGGGAGGCAGAGACCAGAGGATCCGGGTTCGCGGCCAGCCTCAGCTGCTTAGTGAGGCCCTCAGCTACTTAGTGAGGCCCTCCGCAACTTCATGAGACCCGGTTTCAAAATAAAAGTATAAAAAATAGGGCTGGGGGTGTAGCGTGGAGGCAGAACACCCCTGGGTTCAATCCCCGGCACCGCAAAAAAAAAAAAAATGTTGGGAGACAGAGACAGGAGGATTGCAGGTTCACAGCCAGCCTCATCAACTTAGCAAGGCCCCTCCTCAACTTAGTGAGACCCTGTTTCACACAAATAAAAAATAGAGCCGGGCGTGGTGGTGCACGCTTGTAATCCCAGTACTTGGGAGGCTGAGACAGGAGGATCGCAGGTTCGCAGCCAGTCTCTGCTACTTAGGCCTTCTGTAATTTAGTGAGACCCTGTTTCAAAAATAAAGAATAAAAAATAGGGCTGGGAGTGTAGCTCAGAAGCAGAATGCCCCCAAGTTCAATCCCCAGTACCCCCAAAAATAAACATACACGTGCTCTGCATACAACCCACAGTTGCATGCTTGAGCATTTATCCCCAAGAAGTGAAAACTTAAATGTTCACACAATGGTGTGTCCACAAATCCTCATAACAACTTTATTCAAAATAGCCCCAAACAGAAGACCCCAGATGTCCTTCAGCAGGTGAAGGGTTAACCACACTACACACTTGGGTCCGTCCACAGCATGGAACATTCCTCGGCAGTGAAAGGCAATGAGCCATTGGTACATGCGACAGCGTGGATGAATCTCCAGGGAATTGTACCAAGTGCAAGTAGCCAGTCCCCAAAGATTACATATTGTATATTCCCTTTATATAACATTTTTGGAATGGGTAATAGTGATTGCCAGGGGTCGGGAATTGTTAGAGGAGGCCTATAATCCCAGTACTTTGGAGGCTCAGGCTGGAGGATCGCAGGTTCCAGGACAGCTTCAGCAATTTAGTGAGACCCTGTTTCAGAATAATAAATCTAATAGAGCTGGGCATGGTTTACCATACTGGGATTTGTAATCCCAGTACTTAGGAGGCTGAGACAGGAGGATTGCAGGTTTGCAGCCCGCCCTAGCAACCTCATGAGGCCCTCTGCAACATAGTGAAACCTGTTTCCATATAGAGAATAAAATAGGGCTGGGGGTGTAGCTCAGAGGTAGAATGCTTCTGGGTTCAATCCCCAGTGTCAGGGCAAGAAAAAAGATAAGAGCTAGAAGCAATTTGAGGCTGGGTCTGTGTAGCACTGTGGTAGAGCACTTGCCTAGTATGCACGAGGCCCCTGGTTTGATCCCAGGGGTGGGGGGATTAAACTCCTAATTATATAGATAAGGAAACATGTCTAAAGAAATAATAGCCAGATGCCTAGTAAATGACAGAAGGGAGACTTGAACCTTAGGCTCTGTCTCATGGGCTGTAAGAGTGTAGTGCTTGCTGGGCATCTGTGGCTCACGCCTGTAATCCCACTACTTGGGAAGCTGAGACAGGAGGATCGCAGGTTCGAGGACAGCCTCAGTAAATAGTGAGATTCATCAACCTAGCGAGACCCCGTTTCCTATGGGGGGCTTGAAGGTAGAATGCCTCTGGGTTCAATCCCCAGTACCACATAAAAGCAAAAACAAAGAGTGTAGTGTTTGAAAATGGACTCTGCCGGGCGCGGTGGTGCATGTTTATAATCCTAGTACTTGGGAGGATGAGACAGAAGGATAACAGGTTAGAGGCCAGCCTCAGCAACTTAGCAAGACTGTTGCAAAATTTTAAAAGGATGGGGGTGTAGCTCAGAGGTAGAACTCCCCTGGGTTCAGTCCCCAGCACCACAAAAAAGAAAAGAAAATGTGGACTCCGAAGCCTAATAAATCAGGTTTAAACCCTGGCTCTGCCAGTTGTTAGCTGCGTGATTCTGGGCAGGCTGCTTAACATCCCTGAGCCTGTTTCCTCACCTGTCAGAGCAGTGATACTTACATCATGAGACCATCCATCAGGGTTATATCAAGCTGTTTCCAAACTTTTAAAAATACCTCTCGCTGAGGCAGGAAGATTTGAGTTCAAGGCTAGCATGGGCAACATAGACCGTGTTTCAAAAACAAAAAATGCCACCCACAATGTGAGTTAAATAATCATATTTCCATCAGAACTAATTAGCACATACATATTAAAACTAACGTGTATAACTGAAATAAAATGTTTATGAAATGTGTGTCTTTTTTTTGGTACTGGAGATTGAACCCAGGGGCATTCTACCTCCGAGCTACACCCCCAGCCCTATTTTTATTCTTTTTTAAATTTATTAATTTATTAATTTGTGTGAGTGTGTGTGTGGTACTCGGATTGAACCCAGGGGCATTCTACCTCTGAGCTATACCCCCAGTCCTATTTTATTCCTTATTTTGAAACAGGGTCTCACTAAGTTGCGGAGGACCTCACAAGTTGTTGAGGCTGGCTGAGAACCTGCGATCTTCCTGTCTCAGCCTCCCAAGTACTGGGATTACAGGCGTGCGCCACCACACCCGGCTCTCACTCTTGCTTTTAAAAAATAAATAATTTGCAAATTTAGGGAGAGATTACTTGCCAAGGTCCTTTCAGCTGAACTCAGCAAGGCAGTGTTCTGTGGCCCAGGGCGAGAGTGGCTGCCAGGACACAGGAAGCCTTTGTGTGGCCCATCTAGCTGGGTGTTGCTGCCGTAGTGGGGGCCTGGGAAAGCACTGGTCAGGTCAGAAGAGATGGGGACCGAGCACGGGGCTGGGGGGAAGAGGAGGGTTCATTTATTTGGCTTGCCAGTACAGAGACTGTTGTCATCCCCTCTTGTCCTGACCGAGTCGCCCACCTGCCTATGCGCGTGGTGCCAGCGATGTCTGAGCTGTCACGAGGAGTAATTGGTACTTTTCTTCCTTGAGGATTTGGGGGTGAGAACGACATTAAAATTGATGCCTGTTATAAAGTCAGGTTGTTGCCCAGTGATACTTTGTTAGAATTTCTTTTGGGGGAGAAAAGTGACACTTTTTTTCCTCCTCACTAACAGGAAAGAATATGTCTGGCCACCTTGCCTTTTTTTTTTAAGATCATTATTGCAATTGGCAGAGTATTGCTTTTCAGAATGAATTTCCTATATCGTAGATGCCTCTTTTCTGTGAGAAGTTCATTTTTCCATATGTAACCTAGGCAGCTTCCTATTATATAGTGTGTAAATAAATGAGCACTGCCCGTGGGCTCAGTGTGCTGGAATTACGCTACGGGAACTTGGAGCAAGATGAGCGTCGTGGGCAGCACGCACCATTAACAGGAAATAGGGCTGGTTTTATTCAGCGCTTTTCCTTCTTTACAGTAAAATGACTGCAGTTACCATTAAATTGGGCTTGATAGGCATTCCTGTCTGCCTCCCTAGCTGACCCATCCTCGTGGTGAAGTCTAAGGAGAGGGCCCTGCTCCCGGAGCTGGACCTGCCAGGTCTTCTTCCTAAGGTGCCCGTGCCCTTCAGCTCATGGCCCGCCTTCGTTTTTAGGCACCAAATGGGAACAGAGCTTTGAATCATGCGTCTCGGCCTTAGGCCAGGGCAGTACCATGGAGGAGAGACAGGGTTTGGAATCTGCTTTCCTTCTTGGTGGTGTGGCCCTCGGCAGTCCTGTGGGATGGGTGTGTGCAGTTGGTTCTGTTCAGTCTCTGTGAGCCACCTCCGCTGTCAGCAGCGCTTGTCAGAAAGGAGACCCTGCGCCGGGCGTGGTGGCGCACGCTTGTAATCCTAGTACTTTGGGAGGCGGAGACCGGAGGATCTGGGTTCACGGCCAGCCTCAGCTCTCTCTCTCTCTCTCTCTCTCTACTTAGTGAGGCCCTCCGCAACTTCGTGAGACCCAGTTTCAAAACAAAGTATTAAAAAATATAGGGTCAGGGGTGTAGCACGGAGGTAGAACACCCCTGGGTTCAATCCCCGGTACCGCAAAAAAAAATAAAGGAGACCGTGTGTGCGGCACCGATGGCACGTACTTTGCCAACAGAGAGGAATTTCCATTTTGTGGTGAGCCCACATTTTGAATGGTTTTTGAACAGCCCTCTGCGTGTTCTCGTCAGTCTCGAGAAGTTCTTTATGGCAGCCTTGCCCTGTGCTCTGTCTGTGGCTTTTCCATCCGAGCCAGACATCTGAAGATCCTCGGCCTTTCATGTCTCTAGCCCAGCAGCACAGTGGGCCCAGAGCCACCGCGCAGCCAGCCACACTCCCCTGGTTGGGGAATAGGCCGCTGTCCTCTGCATTCTCACTCCAAGACATCCCGTTCCTGTCTTCAGAGGCGTCTTACCCATCAGGAGACGAATTCTGTTGGTAACTGGGGAAGCTGAAGTCGACGCCCGAACAAGAGCAGCTGAGCACAAGCGCTCTGTCTGCCGAGCCCTCTCTGGGACTTCTCCACCATTGCCTCGGAGGTGGGCAGGCCCCACGCCCTTCAGGGGCTGAGTCTAGGTGGATTCCTTTCCTAAGCTGGGGTTTGTCCGGTTCAGATGTGAAATGGGAATCGGGAGCACAGCCTCTCCGAAATAAGAGCATTTGTTATATTCAAACTGGATGTGCAAAAAGAAGTTTTAAGAGTCAATTAAAAAACAGTTCTCTTATCCCTGAGATAAGCAGATTAACAGTGTATAGTGTCAATATTTTGGCTGTAGACTATTATCTTGATATTGATCCAGAAGAAATACAGTGTTTCTTCTGGCTCAATAGCTTCAGTAAACTCATTAGTTTTGTTTACTTTTTGGTAGCATTGTTTCTCTGTGCTTTTTCTTCTTTCAAAATGTCATAATCCAGTTTCTTTTCCTTTGTCTTTGTGACAACTAGTGTCCAGACAGAACAACAGGTCACGTTTGAACAGGAAGAAGAGCAGTTGGAGTTCTGTGTTTCAGATGTCAAGCCTTTTCGCTCTTTGTCCTGAAGTTGATGTGATCGATCCTTCCCACTTATCCCTTATCTATCTTTGTAATAAACCTAACTTTCCCCAGAGACATATTTTTGAATGCTCATTTTTAGCATCTTGGAAGGTACAGGCAGTTCTTTGTAGTATGTTTGGGGTTTATACTTTTTCATTGTCTGCTAGCTATATTTCCTGAGCTGCATTTTCCAAAAGAAACACACCACAGAATCATTTTTGCTGATGGTTGGTGAAAGAGACACTCATCAATAGCCGAAAGAGGAGAAACTGGAACAAAAAGCGTAGCTAAAGTGGTTTTGTGGGAATGTGATTACAGTCGGTTTTAATAATGAGAGGCTGCTTGGCACTGTTGTCTCTGTGAAATGGGCTTGAGAGGGCTGAGCCTTCTTAGCAGCCTCTGCGTGCGTGCATGCGTGCGTTTGTTCGTTCCGTTTGGGCGGCAGTGGTGGTCCAGGGAAGAGGCCTGATCCTCTCCCGGAGCTGCTGCCCTCTTGGGACGGTGGGGGGCCTGGGGGCTGAGTCCTCCTGGTGGCTGCCAGGAACATATGTGCATGTTCTTAGTGACTGCAGCTGCCACGGAGCAGTCCTTAACAATGCTTCCGAGGAGGTTAAATCTTCTCATTTGTTTTTAAAAGAGAGAAGGAACCCTCTCTGTCTTGACATTGAGTTTAGATCCAGAGCAGGAGGGAGGTGGGAAGTTAGAGGGATTTAGGCAGGCAGGATTTTCTCCCAGGCCTCTCAGCATGGGGACACACAGATCAATTTCTTATCCTGCGTTCAGCTGGACACTGGGTTAGAGACTGTGTTGATCAAGACGTCCCCTCCTGTTTCATATCATATAACGCATTCATTGCAGCCGCTGAGCCTAAATTACTGTTTGCTTTCTTTCTCCCTTCCTTTCCCCCCCTGAAATGGTAAGAACTAGTGTGAGGATGAAGTTAGTTTATCCGTGCTAATGCTTTGATTTTTCTTTTCTCTTTCTCTTTGCCACAGTAGGTAACCAGTTAGGGGCCTTGGTACATCAAAGGTAAGCAGTGGGTTATGTTTTATTATTTATTGATCATTTCTAATTGTTTATTGATCCACCATCTGTACTGGAGTGTTAGAAAGTCAGAGGTTGGGAGTGAGAAACCACGGGCTAGATTTCCTTAAGACGCAAGGTTTTTGCCAGTCCTTTCGAGATAGCGTAAGCCCAAGGGACGAACTGATCCTGAAGACTAGAAACCAGCCCCTACGGTACGTAAACTTCAGACAGTGTTGGGGTTGCCCTTTTCTCCAAACATGTTTAATTTAAAAGGAAAGAGTGAAATTGTCCCACCTCGTTTCATGGTTTTCCCAGTGCATATGAGCCCTTAGCCTCGTCACTCAGAAACACTGAGGTCTTGGGCTCCCGGAGCCTTGTTGGTGCTCAGGAAGGCGGGAGGCCGGAAGCCAGGCTTCTGCCACCACCCAGGGAGTGATGGGACTGCCAGAGAAGCCCTGCTCAGTGCCCGGTTTGTTCTCTGCCTGTTTCCCCCATAGTCTTCCCTTACATGTAGTAGAGCATTTAGAAAGCTATAAAGACCTCTAGACCTGTAGGATATTTGTGGTTACATGTTGTCCTTAAAAAGGGGAAGTGCAGAAGAGACTAAGCCCCAGTTTTTGTTTAGTAAGGAATCTCTCGCTGTAACATAGTTTCCTTAACCTGCACTCCCGCAGATATTCTGCCCTGTGTGTTCAGCCTAAAAGTTTGGGAGTTTCCAGAAATCTGAGTTTTCTTGTTTCTTTGTTTGCTTTGGTTTATTTGCTAATGAGTTAAAATAATTTAAATGAGGTCATTGTTAGTGTAAAATGCTGCTTTCCTCTTAAGCCATACTTAGGATGTTTCTTTCCAAAATGTTTATCTCGAGTGCATTAGACAGGTTTCAGCCTTGCATTTAGAAAAGAATGTTTATTCTAAGAAGCCCAAAACAGCTCATCATGGTACATTTCCTAACCCGCTAGCATTGTTCCTGAGGGCCAGGGAGCCACCGCGCACTGTGATATTCCGTGCCATGGCGCGTTGAAGGTCCTCTAGTCAGTTCTCACCTAGTATTTTCTGAGAGTAGACAGCTTGCGCTGCACACAATGAGAGCAGCAGCCTCCGCGCCCCGCGTGCAGGAGTGCTGTCATCCTTTCCAGCAGCCAGGAGCACAGCCTGACAGGGCCCAGCGGCCGCTGCAGGATGTTAGGCCAGGGAGGCTGGCATCCGAAGCCACGGCGCTGCTGATTAGGAAGCCAGGAACTGCCTGCTTTTGGGTGAGTGCACACGTCCCGGCAGAGCCCCTCCTGGTACCCGAGCCGTGGGTGTAAACTCCACGAGGAGGAGACTGTTTGCGCCCATCACAGTGATACAGTGGCAAGTGCTATTTATGCTATTGCGTCTCCTCTAAGTGCTGCACTTTCCTGAAAACATGCACTTTATTCACTCCTTTCCGTGATGGATAAAAATCCAACTGTGTGAGAGATGTTTAAAAATGCTTCTTTTTTTTTTTTTAAACTACTTGCATTTAGCTTCTTCCCAAAGTAAATGTTTAGATTTAATTGCTTTCTGGGGTGTCGGGCAAATTGGATATTGTCCACAATAAACTGTATGGCAAATTCGAAGGATTGTTTGAAAGAGCCAGTACAGTAGTTAAAAAAAAAAAAGAGCACGTAATAGATGGAACAGCATTTAACATAAGTACCTCGCAGAGTAAGCGAGGTGATTACTGGGTCCTGGTCAACACTGATTAGGCCTCTGTTGGATACTGGTTCCATTTGGGGAGTCTCACCTTAAAAGACAGAGATGAATTAGAGGCCAGAAAACAATAGAAAGATTGGGTAAGCAAGAATATTGAAGAAAAGTTGGATACTTTTCATGTAGAGAGGACGCAGTAATAGAAGTCTAAACGTCTCCCAAACCCCAGAGGGTCTTTAGGTGTCCTGGGAGTGATGACCCCTGTTAGAGACCTGACGTGGTGTGAATTGAGCAACCGAGAGCAGCTGTATGGAGAAGGGGCGGGTCTTAGAAGGCCGGTGAGCCACGGAGCCATGTTTCTTCTGTGATAGGAAAGTGGAGGCTCAGCCTCTTCAAGGAGCAGTTGGCCCCGATGGCTCGAGCCGCACTCTCTGTAGATGATTACGGCTTGTTGGCCAGATTGGCACGGTTTATTTTAAGCCCTGCAACATTGCGAATGTGGGAACTTGGTGAGTCTATAATGGCTGAAAAATTCTGCATTCTGTATTTTTTCTAAAACACTCTTTGTTTTTAGGGCAGTAATAACAGAAGAATTCAAAGTGCCTGATAAAATGGTTGGATTTAGTAAGTGTCCACATTGTCTACTTTTTCCTTAAATTCCTGTCTTCTGTTTTCTCATTTTAATCTCACCTGTAGCAGAATGCTTCTCGTGCGTGTTCCCCACATCCCTGAAGCACTGTGGGCCTCTCTCCAGGCCAAGGGAAGGACCACCACTTTGGGCTGTCCCCCAACCCTACACACCTGCACACACACGCAGACACACGTGCACACGCACACGCGCACACTCCTCAACTGGAATACCCTGTATCTATCTGCTGTGTTGCCCATGTGGATTTGGGGGGCAGTACTGGGGATTGAACCCAGGGACATTCTATGTCGGATCTATCTCCCCAGCTCTGTTTTATTTTTATTTGGAAACAGGGTCTCATTAAGTTGCAGAGGCCCTTGCTAAATTGCTGGGACTGGCTGCGAACCTGTGATCCTCCTCTCTTAGCCTCCCAAGTACTGGGGTCCCAGGTGTGCCCCCCATGCCCGGCCCACATGTAATTTCTGTTGTTGTAATGTCCAAAGAGATGAGATGGGCTCACAGAGGCAACTTGGTTTCTAGTGAGCTGTGAGCCAAGTGTAAATGTTTGTTGAGTTAATTAAGTTGTTCGTGCATGGTTAAACATGGAACGGGAGGCATATTCTGACCCTGTTCATTTGTTTCAGTTATCGGCAGGGGAGGTGAGCAGATTTCACGGATTCAAGCAGAATCTGGTTGCAAAATTCAGATTGCTTCAGGTAAGAGCTTCTTTTTCACAGAACTCAGTTTAATAGAAAGTATTTTGCAAAAATTTCCAGAGTCTGTTCCTTTGCTTGTTGCTTAGAGGTTTGGGCGTGGGTAAGTATATGTGGCTGCTGTCTCCCTTGCACTTCTGGAATTGGACTCTCACGAGCGCCAGAGCAAAAGTCAGCCCAGAGACGGAGCCTCCACCACGCACCTGCCCTTCAAAGACCTGTGTTTTCTGCACCAGAATGTTACGCCAGTCATAGCGGGGGCTGCACGCTGGCACCCGGGATGAGACCATCCCTTCCCTTTGTAGAAAGAGGACGGCAGGGGGTTCTGGCTGAATTGGCATATGTCAGACATGTTTCAGGACCTATCCCGGCAGGGTCAGTTGCAACCATACAATGTGGAGAGACGATTGAAGAGCAATTGTCATGTAAACTCAACCTCTTTCCATGGGCGGGGGCATCTAGAGGACATTCGACTGAAGACGTTTGTCACTTAAAAAGATACTCATTACAGTGTCTTGAAAGCAGTAGCTGTTGTTAGCTAGTTTCTTCGTTTTTGAGGAAGGATTTTCAGAAGCAGTTTTTAGGAACAAACTAAACATCACATGTGCTGTTAGAAGGCGCCATTATCCTCTGTCGTCAGATGGCCCAGGACCAGTTCCATATAACTGACACTGCTCTCGGGATATTCATGCAGTAACTAGCAATAATCCTGATGTTTATCATGAAGTTTCTTACTGGTGAATCTCAGAGCTGCTTACAAACATGTGACCATTAAACTGCTCTGCAAATGGAGAAACTGAGGGATAGCTTGGTAAAGTGACTCACGTGACTAGTAGATCACAGGTGGCTCAGAAGTGGAGCTGAGGCTGGTAATTAGGACCAATTCTAACCCTCTGCTGTGTCCTCCCAACCTCCCCTGTGGGGCTTGTTTCTATTTTGAGAAACGGGTGGAGCTACCAGCTTAACGTTCTGTCCCCAAGCAAAGCAAGCTGCCTTTTGGGGAGACTGGGCCTCTGTGGGGCTGGCATAGGGGCCAGCCCGCAGAGACAGTCTGCACACAGAGGCAAAGGCACGGTCGCCTGATGCCCACCAACACACCTCATCTTCTTGGTTCTTCTTATAGAGAGTTCTGGGATTCCAGAGAGGCCCTGTGTACTTACCGGAACCCCAGAAAGTATTGAGTAAGTTTATTTTATTTACTTTTTCCTTTCACTCTTCTTCCTCCTTCCCCAAATGGGGAGAAATGGAAGGGCAAAACTGTCCCTGAACACTGTCGGTCTGTGCTGCAGTCCGGACACAGCACACGCTCCAGTAGGAAACGGATCTGGGAGGTCGCCACGCCAGGGAGCGCTTCTGTTACCGAGACGCTGCAGAATGCCTCGCAGCTGTCATAGCATCTCCTCCACAAACCAGGGCTCAGGAGCGGACACTCGCCCCACCTGACAGAGCTAATCACCTTCCTCTCATTAACACCTCTCACCTGGGCAGGTCCAGAGGAGAGGGCCTGTCACGTTGTGAGCCACAGAGGCCCGGGGTCTTTGCCTGGGCGGATCCTCCCTCTCCCTTCTGGCCATTCTCCGTGGCCTTTGCTCCACTCAGCAGGCTGTGCAGACCAGCCAGAGGGTGTCTTGACTGCGGGGTCCTCAAGCAGCCCCAAGACTGGCATTGCTTTCCTGGCCTGGCACACGTGTGCTCAGAGCCTCGGGGCAGATGGCGGGCCTCGTGGAGCAGGCACCGTCTAGGCAGAGGAGATGTGCTGACTCCAGCCGTCTCACTTTTCTTTTTCAATCTACTGAGTTGCGGTGCAAATGGGGATGGGGCGCTAAGATTATGTCTGGCTCAATAGGTAGGATTGTTTTATTGTTTCCATTTCTTAGGGAGTCTAGATGAGTTTAAATTCTCTTGTTCTGCCGTGACACTGCAAGTGGTGAACCAGAATAAATGCCCCTGGCAGGTGTGCATTATAGGGCAAGCTGGATGCTTTTGCTGGAGTCGAGGCATTTTTCTTCCAGCACAGGTTGATCTAGTACACCAGCAAAATACTAAAAAGCTGCTGTAACTGAGAAGACGTGCAGCTGATCCTGCACACAAAGGCTCGAGACGGTGAAAGGAGGCACCTGTCTCCTTCCCTCCGCTCTTCTAACCATCCCTGCTTCGCGTCTGCCGGGGAGTGGAGGCGATGGGATTCCAACACTCTCGGGAAGCACTCGTGGTCTCCAGTGAGCCATGCAGCCAGCCTGTCTAGTAGCTGAATCCTTCTGTATCTGAGGAACCAAAAAGTAGATATCGTGTGGCGATTTAGAGAAAAATCCTGCACATACAACCAGGGAAGATTCTGGTGCAGAAAAGGAAGAAATTGGCCCGACAGATGACATTAGTAGGCTGGGTCATGCTCTCGCCACACTGCAGTTTCCCTCCCCCATGACGAATAAATCAGCACAAATAACATGGCACGTGAAGCGCAGGGTCCCCACTGGGCTGCACGGAGCAGGTGCCTGGGAGTGCGCAGCTGTAGCGAGGCGCTGCCTCCCCTCCTCCCACCTCCTGACGCCAAACGTGATTCGTGTCCTTAGCTTGAAAGTCAGAGCAGTTTTGTTGGTCGTGGAAAAGGAATTTGGAGTTGGGAGTTCAGACGACTACTAACCCTTGCTTTCTTTCTTCCCATCTTTCTCATTGCTCTCTCCTGCCCTTAACAAATGCATACCGAGCGTCTACTCTGTGAAAGGGTTGTGCGGGATTGGGGGACAGAAAGATGCGCAAAGGGATAAGAGGTGGTCCCTGCCACCGCAGCAGCTGACATTCAGTAGGAGCAGAGCGTGTCTGGAGACACAAGCAGGCGCAGAGGGCAGACACACGGGGGGCTCTCTGGCTGGAGCCCACTCGTCAAGGCTCCGTGGCAGAACAGTGGTATCATGGTGTGCGTTGCTTTTAAATTCCAGCCTGGTGGCATGGCGGATGACAGAGACCTCCCGGGTTGTGGGCAGGAGCTGGAGCTGAATGGAGGGCTGCCTGACTCCTGTGCTTTCCCCGGCGCTGTTCCCCTCCTGGCCGACCTGGAGCCTTCCTCTAATGCTGCTTCTCTGTGGTTCTTCTCCCTCCCAAAGACAAGCCAAACGACTCCTGGGGCAGATTGTGGACCGCTGTCGCAATGGACCTGGCTTTCATAATGACATAGATGGCAACAGCACGATCCAGGAGATTCTCATCCCTGCGTCCAAAGTGGGTCTGGTCATCGGCAAAGGAGGGGAAACGATCAAGCAACTGCAGGTACGTGGAGCCGTGTGGCAGCAGCAGAGTCGTGCCCGGAGCAGCCTTCCTGTCCCCGCCCTGGGACGTTTGGTGGTGACCAGCTCCCGGCTGGGCTGGCCTGTGCGCTGTGGTGCTCAGACCTCCGCCCAAGAGCAGAGGCAGGCAGAGGTTGGACGTGTGCTGCAGCCAAGCCTGGGGCCAAGCACATCGCCAAGCGTCAGGGCAGGTGCACGGGGCCGCGGCCCTGTCAACATCCTGCAGCCATGTGGCCACCAGGTGCTTAGGTTTGCTTTTGCCAAAAAATGACAGCCTCTCAGATAAAGTACGGTGTCTAGAGTCAAGCCCTTCCCTAGCACTCCTCCGCATTCATTCTGTGCTCTTAAATATGTTCCTTTACTTTTTGGAAGTTCAGGGTCCTTGTCTGTGAAAGAGGGCAAGTGCCGGCCTCGTGGTCATGAAGCTGAAATAATTAATACCCATTCTTCTATTTTTATATAAGAGTTGATTACTGAATAGGTGCTTTGTGAACAACGGCTGTAGTTGGCTCCAGAATTCCTCTTCTGAGACACCTGGGGCCAAACATTTTTCAGAATTTAACATCCCCAGCAAGTTCTGGGCGGCACCCTAATCACATGCATGTTTTCGCATCTGAACGTAATAATAGGCCCATTCACTGGGAGAAGGGCTAGCAATATATGAGTTCTATGTTTTTGTTTTTGGGGGGTGTGTGTTTTAGTTACTGGGGGTTGAACCTAGGGGCGTTCTATCTATGAGCTACACCCCCAGCCCTTTTTTTATTTTTCATTTTGAAACAGGGTCTTGCTAGGTTGCTGAGAGTCTCACTACATTGCTGAGGCTGTCCTTGAACCAGCGATCTTCCTGTCTTAGACTCCCAAGTACTGGGATTACAGGTGTGCACCACCTCACCCAGCTATGAGTTCCTTTTTAACACTGCCGTGTTATGAGTAAGCTTTTACCTCAGAGCTTGGAGACTTGCATTTGTAGGTAGAGTGTGGCTTGCCTTGTGTGCGCTCTCATAACCCAGGCATTTAATTGGGGAAGGCATCCTGTGTAGAATCTAGCGTAGAACCCAAGAGTAAAAAAGAGGAAAGAATCGTTTTGGGAAATAGTGTCTAGCACAGCCTGTTTGTCTATATTCTCAGAAGCCAGCTCCACGTGGGGTCCGGGTCAGAAGGCTGTGCCTTGTGGCAGGTGGGACATGGGCTTCGTGGATTTATTGTGACCTGTCCCTGTCTCCTTTCTTGTGGCATCCTGCGTTTTCTTTCTTTTTTTTTTTTTAACTACAGTGATAATTATAGTTGATTTTTTTTTTTTTTTTTTTTTTTTTTTTTTTTTTTTTTTTTTTTTTTTTTTTTTTTTTTTTTTTTTTTTTTTTTTTTTTTTTTTTTTTTTTGCGGTACTGGGGATTGAACCCAGGGGCGTTCTACCTCCGAGCTACCCCTTGCCCTATTTTTTATTCTTTATTTTGAAACAGGGTCTCACTAAGTTGCGGAGGGCCTCACTAAGCAGTGAGGCTGGCCGTGAACCCGGATCCTCCGGTCTCAGCCTCCCAAGTACTGGGATCACAAGTGTGCGCCACCACACTTGGCTTATAGTTGGTTTTTTATTTATATTTTTGGTGGTCCTGGGGATTAAACCCAGCACCTGACACATGCTCAGCAAGTGCTCTCCCACTGAGCTGCATCCCCAGCCCTGCACCCTGCGTTTTCAAGACGGTGACGGCTGTGCTGATGTGTATTCCCCCAGGAGCGGACAGGTGTGAAGATGGTCATGATCCAGGACGGGCCGCTGCCCACGGGAGCAGACAAGCCTCTTCGCATCACTGGGGACCCATTTAAAGTACAGGTAGGAAAGAGACTGTGGATCCAGTGGGTCCTGTATGTGGGGCTGTCACCTGGTGTAACCTGGAGCTTTTCTCCTGCACAAGTGATTTTAAAACAACTGTAGGCTCCTTTATTTGGGGTAAGCGGAAGAAATTGGTGGTGAATCCAGGGTTGTGCTGCCCAGTGACCATCACTGGCTTCATGTGGTGTTGAAACGGACTCAAGCTTCAGGAGCACTCGGTTCATTTCCACTGGCTGTAGCAGGCGCTCAGGGCAGTGTGAGGAGGGGCGACCGTGGGAGGCGGCATGCGCGGTGGGCTTCCTCGCTGCCCAGGGTCCTATTGGCAAGAGCTGCTCAGGTGCAGGGTTAGGACGCCTGGGGTCCCTTAAATGCTGCTCTCTTGGCTTCTGTCTGCTTGTCCTCTCTCTCTGGCCCTTGAGCTGGCTGTGGAGGTGAGCACAGGTGCCAGAGCCACACGAGCATGCACGTCCCTCAGGCAGGAGTCCCGCCCCTGGGCTCCTGCAAGACGCCTGCTTGCTGAGCGCAGTACCCGAGGGCCTCCACCGTTTGCTCCTCCAGGAATGTGAGTGACTGCAGGCCATAGGCATAGGGTATGTCCCCTCACGGTGAGATAGGAGTGTTCTCCCTGCCCCTGTGGCCTGCCTTGCTATAGTTGCATCTAGAGTCGCTCCAGGGTGAGGGCTCGAAGCCGGGCCACCATCGACCGCGCACCTCTTTAGGAGTGTTGGGTTTTTGACCCAGTGAAGGTGACCGGTCCTTCCCTTCTTACCCTGTCATTCAGCCAGACTGCTCAGTACACTTGGGAAATCCTAGTTTGAGTCTAGAAGCATGGTTCTGTCCTTGGACTCCAGTCTGGTGCGGCCCCTTACTTCCTTCAGGCCCAGGCATCCCTGGGCTTTCCTCCCACAGAGCTTCCAGCCTTCTTTAAATAAAAGCAGGGGCCGGGCGTGGTGGCGCACGCTTGTAATCCCAGTACTTTGGGAGGCGGAAACCGGAGGATCTGGGTTCGCGGCCAGCCTCAGCTCTCTCTCCCTGTCTCTGTCTGTCTCTCTCTCTCTCTCTCTCTCTCTCTCTCTCTCTCTCTCTACTTAGTGAGGCCCTCCGCAACTTTGTGAGACCCGGTTTCAAAATAAAGTATAAAAAAATAGGGCCGGGGGTGTAGCGCGGAAGTAGAACGCCCTTGCGTTCAATCCCCAGTACCGCAAAAAATAAATAAATAAAATAAATAAATAAATAAATAAATAAATAAAATAAATAAAATAAATAAATAAATAAAATAAATGAATAAAAGCGCGAGCTGAGGCTGGCCGCGAACCCGGATCCTCCGGTCTCCGCCTCCCAAAGTACTGGGATTACAAGCATGCGCCACCACGCCCGGCTAGCAGGGAGCTTTTTAAAAAGTCAGAATGTATCTAGTCTTCGCTTGTCCGGTCTAGCGAGGTGCTCCACCACCACTGTTGCCAGGACCCAGAGCAGGGCCGGCATTGAGCTGAGTGCAGCGCGCCTGCTTTGCAGCAGCCCTCTCCCCCGCCTTCTCCATTATTTTTAATTTTCATACTATCCACATTTTTTTATTTGCATGAAGCAGTCTGCTATATTTAGAGTAAATTGTTGCTTTTCTCTCCCTACCTTTTTATTTTATGTTATTTATTTTTGGCAGTACTGGGGGTTGAAACCAGGGGCATTCTACCTCAGAACTACACCCTCTACCTCAGAACTACATCCCCAGCTCTATTTTATTTTTTATTTTGAAACGGTCTCGCTAAGTTGCTAAGGGCCTTCCTAAGTTGCTGAGGCTGGCTTCGAACCTGTGATCTTCCTGTCTCAGCCTTCCAAGTACTGGGATTACTGGCATGTGCCACCACACCCGGCTCTCCCTACCTTTTATTGTGAAAAACTTGAAACATCAGGAAAGTAGTAAAGGTGGTCCAGTGAACAGCTCTATACTCAGCCTCCCCAGCCTTTTGTGGAACATGTGTAAAGTTCTTCCTTTACCATTTAAAAAAAAAATTTTTTTTTTCAGTACTAGGGATTGAACCCTGGGGCATTCTACCTCCAAGCTATACCCCCAGCCCTATTTTTGTTCTTTATTTTGAAATAGGGCCTCCCTCACTAAGTAGCTGAGGCTGGCCGCGAACCCCGATCCTCCAGTCTCAGCCTCCCAAGTATTGGGATTACAAGTGTGCGCCAGCACACCCGGCTTCCTTTGCCATTCGCAAGAGGCAGTGTCACGGTTCTCCACCCCCATGTCCTTCAGCATGTGTCTCCTAAGAACAACCAGACCTGGGAAAATGAGCAGTAATTCCATAGCATCATCTAGTATGCAGTCCATATTCAGATTTCTCCAAATGTCCTACAACTTTACTTGCAGTGTGGGGGTGGTTTGTTTTGGGTTTTTCCAGAACCAGAAGTCAGCCAGTCTTGGTTCCCTCATTACCTTTCATTGTTATGTATAGTAGGTCCTGAGTGCAGATTCCTGTGGGCTGGTAGATGCAGAAGGGTGGTCATACTGAGTGCATTCTTTGAGGATGGTGGACTCTGACTGCACGAGGCAGTCTTGCCAGTAATCCAGTCATTGGAACATTTCAGCCAAGAAACAAGGATTCTGAGTACCAGAGCCACCTTTGCATCCCTGGGCCTGCCTGTTCTCATTCTTTGCTGGAGCGCCTTGTTGGGGAAGCCCTGCTAGAGTCTTCTCTCACTCGGAGCTGCCTCAGCTCTCAGCCAACCTCCCCAGTTGAAGCACCGGGAGGCTGTCGGAATCAATTTCAGATGTGCTGGCGCAGCTGTGGCTGGCGGGGTAGGGCTTATCTGTGTGGACCTTGCGGGCCGTGTGAAGAACACTCATTTCGGATTTGTTGTATACATGCCTCACCAACAGCCTGCTTCTCCCATAAGTAGCGAGTTCTCACAAGCTGAGCACCTTCTGAGTCTCGAAGCCCATGTTAAGAGGGTTTGATCTTGAAATTTCACCTGGCACAAGCAGTCTTTCAGGATTTCTTCCCATGATGCCTTTCATTTGTGTTTCCGCAGCAAGCAAGAGAAATGGTACTAGAGATCATCCGAGAAAAAGACCAAGCTGACTTCCGAGGCGTGCGTGGTGATTTCAACTCCCGAATGGGAGGTGGCAGTATAGAGGTATGATTGGCTTACGGGTTAGAGGGCAGATGAGCGCACGTCCCCTTCCCAATGTGAGGACGGACTGGGACAGTGTGGGGACCTGGCCGCAGTGCAGGTCATGGGGGTCATTCCCCCTGGCTTTGAGGTTTTCTCAGTGATGGGGGCTGTGATCGAATCAGACCTAGAAGCCTGCTTTACTGATGAGGTGCAGTAGGACACAGCCCGTCCCTCAGAATGCAGTCTTCAGTGTGGCTGGGCCTTGCAAACAGGCGCTTAGTGCAGTGAGCCCGAAGAGAGGACAATAAGGAATGGGCGGAATAGAGGTTATGGGGGGGGTAGCGGAACCGTTGAGCAGAATGGTGGTGGTTACACGGCATCATGAATGTATCTGATGTCATAGAACCGTATGCCTGCGATGAGTGAATGAAATATCATGTCATGTTGATTTTGCCACAATAAAAAATAAAAGTGTTTTTTTTTTTTGTGGTACTGGAGATTGAACCCAGGGGCATTCTGCCTCTAAGTTATACCCCCACCCCTATTTTTTTTTTAACAAGGTCTCACTAGATTGATGAGTTTCACTACTTGCTGAGCCTGTCCTCGAACCTGCAATCCTCCTGTCTCAGCCTCCCAAATACTGGCATTACAGGTGTACACCACCACGCCTGGATAAAAGATATATTTTATAGGACCACTGGTAGCCAGGTGTGGCAGTGTGTGCCTGTAATCCCAGTACCAGGACAACCTCGGCAATGTAACAACACTCAGTAACCTAGTGAGACTCTGTTTCAAAACAAAAAATAAATTAGGGCTGGGGGGTGTGGCTAGGTATACAACCCCCAGTACCACACACACAAAAAATAGGACCACTGGTATAATCAATGTGGGTATTATATACACATTTATACTTACTTCATAGAATCTGGACTATAAATTGATCATTTTAATCTTTATTTTCTGTAAGATCATCTTCATTTTTGTAGCTATTTTTATCAAATCTTAGACTTATTTGATGTTTTTCAAGAATACAGTAATTAAACCACAATATGAGAAGAAAGGATATGCATTATTATATCATTTCCAGAATTGTACTGTTACTTAAAAAAATTGAAACAATAAGTTGTCTGTTAAAAAAAATCTTATCAGTCGGGCATGGTGGCACACGCTTGTAATCCCAGTACTTGGGATGCAGAGACCGGAGGATCTGGGTTCGCAACCAGCCTCAGCTACTTAGTGACGCCCTCCACAACTTAGACCCTGTTTCAAAATAAAGAATAAAAAACTAGGGCTGGGGGCGTAGCTTGGAGGTAGAATGCCCTGGGTTCAATCCCCAGTACCGCAAAAAAAAAAAAAAAATCTATCCTATAAAAAAGGATCGAAGCCGGGCGTGGTGGCGCACGCTTGTAATCCCAGTACTTGGGAGGCTGAGATAGGAGGATCGCAGATTTGAGGACAGTCTCAGCAACTTAATGAGGCCCTCCACAACTTAGTGAGATCCTATTTCCAAATAAGAAATAAAATCGGGCTGGGGATGTAGCTCAGAGGTAGAGTGCCCCTGGGTTCAATCCCCAGTACTGCAAAAAATGAAATAAAATAAAAAAGGATCCATTGCCGGGCTTGGTGATCCATGCCTGTAATCCCAGTACGTGGGGGACTGAGACACCCTCAGTACTGGCTTCAGTACTTGCCTCAGCCTCAACAACTCTGCAAGACCCTCAGCAACTTAGATCCTATTTAAATAAGATAGGGGTCAAGCCAGGCATGGTGGCGCATGCTTGTAATCTCAATACTTGGGAGGCTGAGACAGGAGGATCGCAGGTTCGAAGCTAGCCTCGGCAATTTAGCGAGGCCCTCTGCAAATTAGTGAGACCCTGTTTCCAAATAAGAAATGAAATTGGGCTGGGGGGTATAGCTCAGAGGTAGAATGTCTCTGGGTTCAATCCCCAGCACCACAAAAAATAAATAAGATAGGGGTCAGAGTATAGCTCGGAGTTAGAATGCATCTGGGTTCAACCGCTAGTACCAAAAAGGAAAGAATGACCCATTCGGCTAGGCACAATGGCGCACACCTATAATCCCAGGTACTTAGGAGGCTGAGGCAGGAGGGTCGCAAGTAAGATCCTTCCTTAAAATAGAATGAAAAGGGCCAGGAGTATAGCTCAGTGATAGTGCACTTGGCCAGCTGTGTGAGGCCCTGAGTTCCATCCCTACTACCAAAAACAACAAAATTGAAAAGGCTCTGATGAGGTTTTGTTTCTCTGTGACTAGGTGTCTGTGCCTAGGTTTGCTGTTGGGATTGTAATAGGAAGAAATGGGGAAATGATCAAAAAGATCCAGAATGATGCTGGTGTGAGGATTCAGTTTAAACCAGGTTGGTTTTGATGATTCTCAAAAATCCTTAGTGTTAAAACACCTAAGAAACAAGGGCTTGGTTGTTGGCCCATGTACGTGTGCTCCTTCTTGCTCTTCTTCACAGTGCTCTGCTACCATATCGCCAGCCTGAGCCTCTGGCTCTCACTCCTTCCTTGGACGTGTGCTGGCTCGATCACCTCCCTGCCACGGTGCTTACCCAAGGTGGCCACACCTTTTTCTTCTTCTTCTTTTTTCTTGGACTAGTAAAATGCAAGGAAATCAGCATAGCATTTTCAGCATGTAATTTTGCTGAGTAAACTTTAAAAACTCACCATCTATTATTTTGATTTGTAGTAGAGATCATTTAAAACTGTAACAAATGATAAACACTTCAAAGAATACTTCTATAAATTTACCTTTATGAGCAAAATTTTCTACATTGTCTATATTTCCTCATTTCTTTGAAGAAAGGAAAATGTTATGGTGGGCTAATTTTTGGAGATTGCTGCCTTTAACTCCATTCTATTTTTCTTGGCCTCTCCTCCCCTCCCCCCCATTTTGTTCTTTAATGACATCTTTTCAAAATAGCTGTTCTTATGTAAGAATTGAGTATTGACCTGAAACATGCAAAAAGATGTAATTATACGTATTTCCCTATCAACCAAACCACTCCAAAAGAGTCCTTGGTAAGGCTGTCGGGAGTGACTTGCATTGACCTTGGTCTCCTCCTAACTTTGGGCTGATCCCGTGCTTCACCTGGTTCCACAGATGATGGGATTAGTCCAGAAAGAGCCGCACAAGTCATGGGCCCTCCGGATCGGTGTCAGCACGCAGCGCACATCATCAGTGAGCTGATCCTTACGGCACAGGTGGGTCCTGCTCTCTGGCATTCAGCGATCTCACACTCAGGAGTAGAGTGCGCACCAGACATAGTGGAACGCAGCTGGAACCCCAGCACTTGGGAGGTTGAGATGGGAGGATCGCAGGTTCAAGGCCAGCCTCGGCAACTTAGCGAGGCCCTCAGCAACTTAGTGAGACCCTGTCTCAAAATAAAATAGGGCTGGGGGTGTAGCTCCAAGGTAGAAAGAAGTAGAGAGTGCGCTCTTGGAGAAGTAGAGTAGTGACTCTTGGGGCAGCTACCCTTGTCTCCTTATGGGAGAGAAGCGACCTTTCTGCATCTGCTGCTTTACTGCCTTTATTACTCAGAGTCTAGATTTTCTTTATACAATCAATTCCTGACTGTTTAAACTATTTGGGGGAGTACTAAGTAGATTTCCATTTCTAGCAATCAAGATATTTTTTTTTTCTTTTTCTTTTTGCGGTACTGGGGATTGAACGCAGGGACGTTCTACCTCCGCACTACGCCCTCGGCCCGATTTTTTATACTTTTATTTTGAAACCAGGTCTCACGAAGTTGCGGAGAGCCTCACTAAGGAGAGAGAGGGAGCGCGCACGCACGCACGTGTGCGAGAGGCTGGCCACAAACCCGGATCCTCTGGTCTCCACCTCCCAAAGTACTGGGATTACAAGCGTGCACCACCACGCCCGGCGCAATCAAGATATTTAACATAAAGCTATATTAAGTGAAATCTCCTTTCAGTTCAGAAAGCATTTCAGGATCCAGAGATCCTAATGCCATCTTTGTGCACCTCATTTCATGCATGTTTTTGGCATATGAGCAGGTTTGAGTGATATCCTTAGCATCTTTTTTTTTTTTTTTTTTTTTGTGGTACTGGGAATTGAACCCAGGGGTATTCTACTTCTGAACCACACCCCCAGCACTTTTTTATTTTGAATCAGGGTGGTCTTGCTAGGTTGCTGAGGGCCTCAAACTTGCAATCCTTCCAAGTGCTGGGATTACAGGTGTGTACCACCATACCTGGCTTCTTAGCATCTCTCTCTCTTTTTTGGTACTAGGAGTTGAACCCGGGGCATTCTACCTCTGAGCTACATCCCCTGCACTATTTTATTTTTTATTTAGGAACAGGATCTTATTAGGTTTTGTTTTTTTTTTTTTTTCATGTTTTTATTGGTGCATTGTAGTCTCACATCACATTGAGTATCAGTTTGGTGTTAACATACATGCACACAGCTCTTGGTGTCCCTCCCCCCCACCTCCCCCCCGTTATTAGGTTTTGGACACTCTTGCCAAGTTGGTGAGGCTGGCTTCGAACCTGTGATCCTCCTGTCTCAGCCTCACCAGAGATTCTCCCTACTGCCATCGTAACCTGCACTGGGGAACCACAGTAGCAGGTAGTTGATTGGCATGTCTTCTGGATACATAGGACTGAAGAAAAGTTTGAGAATGACTACAGCCAAAGGAAAAAGTGACAGGGACAGGCACAGTGGCACACACCTGTGATCCCAGTTATTACTGAGTCTGAGGCAAGAGGATGGAAAGTTGCAGGCCAAGCTGGGTGTACTTGAGAGGTTGACACAGGAGGATCTCGGGTTCAAGGCCAGCTTCAGCAACTTTGTATGGCCCTCTGCAACTTAGTAAGACTCTGTTTCAAAATAAAAAATAATGGTGCATGCCTGTAATCCCAGTACTTGGGAGGCTAAGGCAGGAGAATCGCATGTTGGAAGACAGGCTCAGCAAGTATTGAGACTCTCATCAACCTAGCGAGACCGTGTTTCAAAATAAAAGTAAAAAAATCGGGCTGGGGGTGTAGCTCAGAGGTAGAATGCCCCTGGGTTCAATCCCCAGTACCACAAGAAATAAAAATAAAAAATAGGGCTGGGGGTGTGGTTAGAGGTAGAAGGCCCCCTGGGTTCAATCCCCAGTACCACCAAAAAAAGAAAGTTCAAGGCCACCCTAGGCAACTTAGTGAGACCCTGTCTCCAAATAAAAGCAGCTGGGATGTAGCTCAGTGGTAGAGTGCCCCTGAGTTCATCAGTGAACTGAGGGCTTCTCACTCAGAGGTGATCCCTGTGAGCCAACCAGGGATGCTTCTAAATTACAAATGTGCGTGAGAATATCCAGGGGAGAGATGTGGATTTTACCAGAACCCCAGGCCGTTCTTAGGATCAGACAAGGTTAGAAACAGCCTTGGAATGGTCTCTGACATCCTTTTCTGTGGCAAGTTTGTGAACCTAGAGTTGAAGAGGCTGTGAGGCGTTTGTAAGACGGCCCCGTCCTTCAGATCGGTCACTCCCAGAAAGGTGGCGTACGCACCCGAGAGTGCGCCTGTGGCAATCCCTCCCGTCGCCTCGCCTGCCTGTCAGTTGTCTTTCATAAAGGCAGTGTATGGGAGAGCGTTCCCTTGGTCTCGGCTCTGTGGTTTAGATTCTGGGTGAATGTTCAGTTTACTCGTAGTCCACCGGAGCAGGCTTTCAAGCCTTTCGTCGCCGCGTTGGACAGCTGCTGGGCTGCTTTTGCATGGAGCGTGTAGCTTGACCAGGTCCCCTCCACGCACAGAAGATTTTGTGTCCCCAGCTCCAGAGTCACTCGGCAGCGAGGCTGGGATGTGTTCTGCCCCCAGAAGGATAGGGCTTTGGCTCTGACGGGAGGAGACGAAAGCCTCGCTCTACCAGGCGAGTGGTGTGGGAACAATGCGCGGGCATCTGTGGCCAGACCACGTGCAGGCCCGGCCCTGAGCAGCCCTGAGTGGCCACTCGCGAGCACAGTTCTGCTTTTCCTGCAGGCAAGACAACCTGTGTTGTCTCTCCAGTCCTCTTTTTCTTTTTTGCTGGTTGGAGCACAAGGTGTTCTGACTCCGAGAGCATTAACTGATTTGTCCTTTATAGCAGCCCGGTCCCAGGGTAAGGTCAGGAACCAAATGCTACCTACCACTCGTGTCACTTTCAAGTGCCCAGAGCTCTTTAGCATCTGATGTCTGGCCTCTGCCGGGCCCAGCATGTGTCAGCCACAGGAAAGAGCGGCTTGCGCTTCAAGGAAAACCCAAGTCTTGGTGCTTATGGGTCGGGGCCCTCCTGCTTCAGGGGCCACCGCTGGCCTTCAGCCCGAGCTTCCCCCTGCCTGCCTGCCTGCCTGCTCTCGTTGGGTGTCTGTGCTGCTCACGTAACCACACGCATTGACCTGAATGTGTCCTCGGGGGCACCTGCGACTTGTGTTGGTTCTGGCTTGAAAGAGTGCTTGATTCTGAACTGTGGAAAGGAACTGCATTCTAATGGACACCATCGATTACCTCCTCCCCGGGGACGAAGGAAGCCTCACTGAGCCTTGTTTTCTTCCCAGGAAAGGGATGGCTTCGGAGGCCTGGCGGTAGCCAGGGGAAGGGGCCGTGGCCGAGGTGACTGGAGCGTAGGAACCCCTGGTGGCGTCCAGGAAATAACGTATACAGTGCCGGCAGATAAGTGTGGCCTCGTCATCGGCAAAGGTAAGAAGCCGCCACTGGGCTCCCGTGCCCTCCAGCTGCTTTACCAGAGGGAAGATGGTCCCGTGGGCCGCAAAACAAGCACATGGCAAGCCGTTAGCTGCGGCTGGCTGAGGCAGCCAGGGCGGTGGCATCCACTGCCTCCGCCTGGAGCCCTGCTTTGCACGGGTCTTCTCTGAGGTCCCCAGAATGACTTTCATGACTGGGGCGAGGCCGACTTGCGAGTCTGATACAGAAAGTGAACCCCACTCGCGCCAAGGCAGCTCGGGCCGTTGACCAGGCTGCAGGAGGCAAGGGCCGGGAGCGCTTGTTGCTGGGCCTGCGGTCACTAACTCTGCCCCCAGGAGGTGTTCAGAGAAGGTGCTTTCGCACCTCTTTCCCTCCCTAGACTTAGGTAGTTAGTCTTTATTAACACCAGCAGTGATGACTTCTATTCTTTCAACGACACGTTTACCATGAGTAACAGACCCTGGGGAGGGAAATGCAATTAGTTCCTCATCATGTTGGGGACGTCAGTGGAAACCCTGGTTACAGTCCTCCAGTGAGAGAGAGGGGATGCAGGCGGATTTCTGGGCCATCGGAGCTGGTTCCTCTGGGCTCCTCTCTGCTGGCCTGTGGGCTTTCTGGTGGCAGCAGCAGGGTGGCCCTCCTGGAGTGCTAAGCCAGGCCTCGCGCCGGCAGGGACTCACATTTGGCATGGAGTTTGTATTTGCCTTTGTTGTTCATTTGACAGCATATGGAGGAAATACATACTGCCTTCTCCCCAGAGTTTCTCAAATTTCTTCAATCACCAAATATCTTTTGGCTGTCAGGGGTACTCGTGTTGCAGGGAAGGAGACTCGGGGCTGTCTCCACCGATAGCCCTGAGGTGTGAGGCCCCAGCAGCATGTCCTCAGCTGGGCTGGGAGTTCTCCCGTACCCCCTTGACCCTGGAACTGCACTTGGCCCTACTCGTGGACACTGTTTACTGTTTTATGGGCTTTCAGAATGTTTATCTCCTGTGTCCAGTCGTCTTTCAGACTGCTAACCACTCGGGTGGTGGGAGCAAGGCGGGCGCTTGGGTTTCCGGCACATGCTGCTAACCGTGTCAAGGATATTGCCGGCTGCTCCGAAGGCCGCTGTGGGGTGCACGCCTCCCTCCCGGGCCCGTGCTTGGTTCCTATAGGTGGCGGGTCGGCTGGGTGGCTCCGCCTTCGGAGAACCTTTGTCAGGTGTGTCTTCACTGCCACAGCTCCTCCCAACGAGCCCTGGTGCTTGCCGCCCAGCCCTGCATGTGTGTCCTCCAGAGCCTGGTGGCTCCTAGAAGGCGGGGTGATGGAGGGAGGCTGGGACCTCAGGAGTACCATGAAGGCTTCGCTGGGTGTGGGGAAGGTCATCTCCTAACCTGTGGCTGAGAGCGAGGAGTTCCCTTTTCTTGGGAAAGGCCTGTGGGTGAGGGAAAGGAGAAGAGGAGCCGCAGGCAGCGGCCTGGCTCTGCTCTGCTCTGCCCTGGACAGACGCGGAGCCTCCGGGGCCCCCGCTGGATTTCCATGATAAACAGCAACATTGACAGATAGTGTGGCCAGCCCTGTGCTTGTCAAGCAGGCCTTTTAGTGGGTTTGATTAATTGCTTTACGATTTCACGTCCAGCTGGGGGCCACTGGTGGGTCGCTTCTGCCCCCCGTCAGGTGGAAGAATGGAGCGGGCTGCTGAATGAGTCGACAGACAGCCACCATGTGCCAAGCTGGCGACCTCATTGTGAAGGAAGATGAACTTAAATTAACTCCTTCCGGCCCCGTGCAGTGGTGGCGCCTCCTCACCTTATTAGCATGCTCCTGAAGCCTCTGGCAGAGGGTCTCTGGGGCTTCGGGCCCCCGGGGGAGGGCTGGGGCTTGGCTGTGTAGGGCCTGCAGGTCCTCAGCCTCAGACCCTCGCCATCTCTCCCCCAGCTGCCCACAGAGCAGGTGGCACCTGGGCGAAGGCTGGTAGGGTTCCCCCAAATGTTGGAGTGCCTGTAGAAATGGCCTCGCACATGGACATGATGGCACATGCAAGTAATCCCAGTACTTGGGAGGCTGAGACAGGAGGATCGCAGGTTCGAGGACAGCCTCAGCAAATAGTAAGACTCTCATCAACCTAGCGAGACCCTGTTTCAAAATAAAAACAAAATAGGTCGGGGGGTATAGCTTGGAGGTAGAATGCCCCTGGGCTCAATCCCCAGTACCACACACACACAAAAAAAAAATGGTCACCGCATCTTTTTTGCTCTTCATTGCTCCCCCCAAAGCAGTTGTCTGAGAGTGAAGCTGTTGTCTTGTCATGGGACAGAGAACATAAAGTCCATGCTGTCTGAGTAGAGGGCCCAGAAGGGGCTGCGCGTGCCCGAGGCGTTGCGTTGGTCCGTGGTGTCCCCAAGTTGCACGTGTCTGCTTAGGGTGCTTTTCTAAAACTCATGCAGTACTTCAAGAGAACCATGAACAGAAGACCTTGTTTTCTTGATTTAATTTCCTTTTATGTTTAAAATGGCCCTAAACTAAACCAGCATACTGCCCGAGCCCACGATGGCTAGAATGCCCTCTGCCTCCCGGCTCCTTGGGTGGAAGCCTGCCACACTGCACTGCTTTCCAGAAGGGCCCCAGACAGCCCTGCAGAGCCCGTTGCCCCGGCAGGATGCCCCGGTGGGATGCGGCAGAGCTGTGCTGCTCGCCCCTCCTGGCCTGCCTCGGTGCTTAGTGGTTGTTGAGCTGCGGCTATCCAGCAGTGGGGCTGGGATTGGGAAGTCGGGGTGTTTGGAGGGTTGGGGACATGTCACCATGAAGTGACACGCGTGGGTGGCAGGGGCAGCTCTGAGGCTGGCCCTCGATCTTCGCTCTTGTCTTTGGGGCTCCCTGCTCCCATACCAGATTTTCAGCCTTTTTTATCTTTTTCCAGTCTTATAAAAACTTGGTGCTCTAACTCTTCGTGTTCTGGCTCCTCCTAATGTCCCCCCAACCCAGCTAAGCAGAGCAGATCTGTAAGTTCTGTGAAATTTCAAAAGAAGAATTGGACCATTGTTATGGCCATGGATCTTTTGTTACACAAATTTCATTAAGAGACTGGGACTCTCACAGGTTTTTCAAAGAGTCCAACTAAATTTTCATTAGCCGGCTCCACCCAGGCCCCTGTGGCCCCCTTCTCAGGACTGCCTCTGTCTAGACCCATCCCCCACAGAGGCAACAGGGAGAGGGAAGGGACAGGAGGACACTGAAGGCCCAGTGGGCTCCCGGCATTGTTGGGGCATGTGGCCCTCCAGTTGACCCGTGGAGGGCGATGCAGTGGCCCATACCCAGGCTGAAGGCCCTCATTGTGCATGACAGGGGCCACCCAGCGGCCATTCCTGCCCCAAGAAGGATGCAGGGCTCTTGCTGGGCAGAGGGCTGCGCTGGGCGGCTGCACCGGGCTGGGAGCTGGGCTGCGAGGCACACGGGCTGCCTCCGGGGGCAAGCTCTGTGCCTGCACGTCCATGGCCCTCTGCCCAGCCCTCTGTGGCCAGTGCTCCCTGCACAGGTGCCGCAGGGCCCCGAGGGCCACAGCCTGGCTCTGAGGAGGCCAGCTTTACTCCAGATAGCTGGTTCTGCAACCGAGAGCCCCTGGGTTTTGTTAGAGCCATTTGCCAGTAAGTGGAAAACACTTCTCTGGGCAGGTACTGACCATCAGGAAGCACCCTTCCCGCCTCCCCGACCACAGCGCCAGTGGCCTTCACCTTTTCTCTCTCCCTCGCAGGGGGCGAGAGCATCAAGAGCATCAACCAGCAGTCGGGAGCCCACGTGGAGCTGCAGCGGAACCCTCCTCCCAGCACCGACCCCAGCCTGCGCGTGTTCACCATCAGGGGCGTCCCTCAGCAGATCGAGGTGGCCAGACATCTCATAGACGAGAAAGTTGGTGTGCGTACACAGTCCTTCCCCACAGCGTAATGCTAGCTGGGTTTTCTTGTGGTACCCAAGGCTCCTGTTTCCCCAGAACCTCGCACCTCTATGCTGTTCCACCCTCGTGTCACATGGGGCGTGGCCCCCGCTTTGCCAAGGGGAAGGTTGGAGGCCCAGGGAGTGCCAGGCCCAGGAGCAATGGAGGAAGCCTCTGGCAGGACTCGCCGAGGCTGCAGCAGTCAGTCCCAGAGCATGTCCCTGCAGGCTTAGACGAGCAGCGGCAGCAGCCTTCCCCGCCCCGCACTGCCCCGGCTCCTGCGGACTGTCGCCGGCCGCCAGCCCTGCAGGCAGCGTTCATTGACTCTGGCTTTAGTTTCAGGCACCTCAAAGCAGATAAAGAAAGGGAGTGTTGATGGAGGACAGATGGGCCACTGCTCACCTCATTGGGGACGTAGAATGGCAGAAAGAGCCCTGGGCCAGCCTAAATTGACGGGAGAGTCAAGCAGGTTGGTCCTCCCCCAGGGTGACATGCCAGGGCAATCGTGGTGGTGCCAGGACTGGCTGTGGTGGTGCTGGTCACTCGAGGGGCAGCGCCACTGCCGCAGACTGCTGCGGGAAGGAAGGCTAGTGTGAGCGCAGAGCTGTCTTCCCAGAAGTGGGCTTCGCCTTGGGCGGGTCTGGGCGGAGCATGGTGTCGCGGCAGGAGTGAGAGCCCCTCTGTGCCCACACAGGGTCCCAGCCTTGGCGCCCCTGCAGCCTTCGGACAGAGCCCCTTCAGCCAGCCGCCTGCCGCCCCGCACCAAAAGTGAGTCTCCCGTCTGTCCTGCCCTGACCTCCCGTCCCGCTGCTCCGTGGGCGTGCTGGGGTCCTGGTGTGCGGTCTGTTCTCCTTCCACCAGTGGCCTCTGGCCATCTGGAGCTCGCTGACGGGGACTCGCAGAGCCTCCCGCCGCGCGCTCAGCCGCTCTTGCTTGCCCTCCCTTCCTGCAGCACCTTTCCTCCCAGGAGTTCAGGGTGCTTCCCCAACATCGCTGCTAAAGTGAACGGAAACCCCCACAGCACCCCTGTGAGGTAGGTGGACCACCGCCAGCAGGCACGGGGTGCTCTGAGCGTGGCGGGGGGACGGAGGGGAGGGCAGGAGGGCGGCGGGACCCACGGTGGCACAAGTGACTCTTCTGTCCTCCACAGCGGTCCTCCGGCCTTCCTGACCCAGGGCTGGGGCAGCACCTACCAGGCCTGGCAGCAGCCCGCCCAGCAGGTCCCAAGTAAGTGACGCGGAGGAGGCGCGGTGAGCGGGCCGGGCGCTGGGCGCTGAGGTGCTTCCGTTCCACTCTCGACTGACCAGTGCCGGGAGCCTTCCTCAGAGACCTAGGCCACCGCCTGTCTCCACTGAGGCATGAAGTGCACAGAGCGGGCCTTCCGAGGAAATGTCAGTGGCCCCGGGGCAGGGGACGTGGGGCTGGCCCTCCGTGGCCCATCCATCCTTCTCAGGCACTTTTATTGCTCACAGAGAGGTGGGCCATGGTGTAGTTTGACCCGAGCCTCTCCTGGCCCGTAGCTCTGCCCCACCACACCCTGCTCTTCCAGGCAGTCCCTGCTTGCTGGGGACCCTTCCCGATCACCTCTTCTTTCCGCAAAGAAAGCTACCTTCCCCCTCTCCCCTCTATTTTCTAAGGAAGGAGCTATTTCTGTTTCCCAAACTTTTCAGAAAGTAAACAAGTAGAGAATTATCTTTGCTGAGTGACCGCTCCCCCAGGAATACTGGTTGTAAAGAGAAAGTACTTCCTTGGGAGGCTGAGGCCGGAGGATCACAGGTTTGAGGCCAGCCTGAGCAACTTAGCAATACCGTGTTTCAAAGTAAAAATAGAGCTGGGGGTATAGCTTAAAGGTGCCCCTGGATTCAATCCCCAGTACCCCCAAAAAAAGTACTTGGCTGGGATCAGGCCCACGCCCACGCCAGCCTCAGGAGTCGTGCTGGGGTCGTGTTGCTGTGCTGGTCCAGCATGCTCAAAGCCTTCGCGAAACAGAATCCCTTGCCTTACTGGCATTCAGGCCCTTTGGCCACTGAAGTTCCTGTGTCTGTCTGGAAAGCTTTGTTGGGGCAGCTGCAGGTCCTCACTGCATGTCAGGCTGCTGGGGTGTCCCGCCCCTTTCCTCTGGAGCAGAACATGCGGCCTTAGGCACCCGCCTTCCCCCGGGGCTCCCCTTCTGTCATCTGTAAAGTGCCGGGTTGGATTTCTATAAAGTATTTGCAGGCTGTGGTACTGTATGGCTGGTTTCCCCCAGTGTCTTATTACACACACTGCAGGCTCCGGTGGGAACTTCCTGGTGCGCGCCTGCTCGCCACCTGCATCCCACCCTGCACTCCCATCGCAGCATTGCCGTGTCCTGGAGCCCGTGGCGCTGGTTCCCTCTTTCTTGTCTCTTTGCTCTGCTGTCTACTCACCTGGCAGAGGGAGGTGTTCTCACAGAGCCAGGTCACTGGGGCTGCTCTGATCTGCAGCCACCCCTCCCCACCTGCCCTGGACAGCAGGGTGATGAGATCGTGTTCACCTGTGTCCCATTGTGCCCAGAGGACCTGTGACAAGCCCTGGATGTGAGGATATTGAGGCCTGAGGGCAGCTGCCCTGCCCGTTTAAGCAGCTGTCGCCCGGAGCTGTGGCCAGCGGTGTTGGCCAAGCATGCGGGGTGCTCAGGCACCTGGAAAGGCCTGGTCTGTCTGCTGCCTCTGCAGGCAGCCTCGCCTTGTGTGCACGAGCTTCCTGCCTTGTTTGTTTCTGGAGTTTGGAAATGGAGAGAGGGGTTTGGTCCTGTTGCCCGCCCCTCCTGCCCCAGGCGCCTGCGCTCCTTGCCCTTTTGGGTATGGTCCTGCTCAGGTCCCTGTCTCCCCAGCCCCACAGCATGTACCTTCAGTGAGCGCCCTCTTCCCTGCTCTTGGACTTCAGTAAATTAACAAGTGGAAAAACCCTTGGCTGTGAGCTGTGTTTCTGGCACTGCCTGCCTGCCTGCTGCAGACTGTAGTTCTAATAGAAGAGAAGACTTTGAAGGGGGCCTTTGTGGGCAGGTGGACACTAGAGCCAGCTCTGACCTTGTCAGAAAGGAAGATGCCCTGCCGGGTGTGGTGGCACACGCTTGTAATCCCAGTACGTGGGAGGCTGAGACAGGAGGATCACAGGTTTGAGGACACCCTCAGCAACTTAGGCCCTCTGCAATTCTGTGAGACCCTGTTTCCAAATAAAAAATAAAGGACTGGGGGTGTAGCTTGGAGGTAGAATGCCCCTGGGTTCCGTCTCCAGCACCACACACAAAAAAAGGAAGATCCCCTCGTGCAGCCCCAGGGCTGGGAATTGCTGCTCCGCCCCCATCTTCACTGCTGTCACAGCATAGAGGATGCGGCCAGGACTGTGCAGAACAGCCCCTGTAGGTCCTCCTCCCTCCTGCAGAAGGGCTGAGGCGAGCTCGGGCCAGGCGCCTGTGTGGCTGGCACCCCTCTACTCTGTGAGCTTGTGTTTCTGACTTCTGCCACTGTCACCTTGGTTTTGATCTCTGCGCGGTCCCCAGCATGCTCCCTGCGTTCTGCTTGTCCAGAGGGACAGCTGTCGGTCAGTGGACAGTGAGCCAGGTGAAGACCCTTTGTCCTGAAGCCGGGGCTGCCTGCTAGCTGCCAGCCCTGCCTCGCCAGGACTACGGTGGCAGCCCTCCTCCCAGGCTGGGGCCGCGGAGCCCAGTGGCCAGGGCCGAGCCGAGGGAGTGCAGAGCAGGCTCAGGCGGGAGGAGCTGCAGGCGTGACTGCTTTTTGTTCTTTGCACAGGCCAACAGAGCCAGCCGCAGAGCAGCCAGCCTGACTACAGCAAGGCCTGGGAAGACTATTACAAAAAGCAGAGTGAGTGCGTGGCTGGGAGCAGCAGGCCTGGGCGCCCTGGCTCGGTTGTCCACAGGGTCTGTCATCTCTGCACTCTCGGGGCCGTGCCGTCCCTGTCACCGGATCTCAGTCCCACCTTGTCTGCCCTGTCAGAGGAGCTTGGGTCACCAGTGACCACTGGCCACCTTCCTGCCAGGCAGGCTTGCCAGTTCCTTCTCCTGTCCCCCTGCTGGACTCCTGAGCGTCTGGAGTTGGGCGTGGGCTCGGGTCCAACTTTGGGAGTCCCCTCGGGAGCTGAACATTCCTTTTGGGTGCTGCCGGGCTGGGTCACAGCCCAACTGGTTGTCCTGTTCTCTGGCAGTCTCGCTGCTGCCCATCTCTGGCCATCTTGGGGCAGCTAAAAGAGAAGGTGACACTCAGGGAAGGGAGCCCGAAACTGGACTAGGTGCTAGGGTGCCTGTTGTTACTCAAGCAGTCTATTCTAAACAAAAGCAAAACCTCTGATGAACGAGGTAGAGTCAGCAGAACCCCCGGCCGGGTGTTGGGTGCTGTGTCTGGAGCGCTCTCTGCCTTGCGTCTGAAGAGTGTGTTACTTGCTGACTGAAGAGCTCAGGTCAAAGGCTGTTGGAGCCTGGTTTGCCCAGGAGTTGGAACTGTCCCTGGTTGATGGCCCTTCCGGGCCGGGGCGGGGATGTCGGAGGTCTTCATCACCAGGGGGCCCTCGTGGCAGTTCAGATGCCCTTTCTTCCCTGAGCTCCTGGATCCGTCTCCACAGGCACACGGCGCCCGTGCGCCCCCTCCCCTGCCCCGCCAGAGCTCTGGCGTGCGTGCTTCGCCTCCAGGAGCTGGCAGGCAGTCAGCTGCAGGGGACCTGGGACCTGCTTCTGTAGAGAAGATGGGGTGAGGGTGTGTCTTCACCTGGGTGTGGCGCTCTGACCAGCCCCTCGCAGCACTGAATGCAGCGCCCCAACCCGGGGCCTGGGGACAGGGAGCTGCGTCCAGTGCGTCCAGTTCCAGTGACCCCGTGTCTTCCTTCGTCCAGCAGGTCACGCTGCCAGCGCTGCTCCTCAGGCCAGCTCCCCACCAGACTACACCATGGCCTGGGCGGAGTATTACAGACAGCAGGTGGCTTTCTACGGGCAGACATTAGGGCAAGCACAAGCCCACAACCAGGTGTGTAGACTGTCCCCGGCACTGGCATACTTCCCAGACCCTGTCTGACCCGTCCCCCAAGCCTCTGCTTGAGCCGGGGTGCGGGCACAGGGCTGAGGGGGAGCAGCGAGGGCTGGGAGGGCCTGAGAGCCCAGCCACGCCTCTGCTTCCCAGAAGGGAGTGCAGGCCCCGGGGAAGAGCTGCTGGGTCCCTCACATCCGGACCCAGAGCGTGGTTTCTCCCTCTGGGCCTCGGTTTCCCTGACTGAAACTGTGTGCCGGGCTCACACCTGACACTGTGGCGGACTCCAGAGGGCACGCTCCTGCTGCTGCTCTTGCAGAGGCTGTGCCCCCCCCCCCCCCAGCGGCGGGGAGAGGCAGCAGGAGACGGCAGCTGTGCACCCCGGGCTAGGCAGGCCCCGTGCCAGCTCGTCTTCTCTGTGCACACAGGCCAAAAACGGATTTCTCATTAAAGTAGGAAAGCGGGCCAAATGCTCCCACAGGGCAGATTTCAGGTGCATCTTTCAGGTGACCTGGTGCCACCCAGGTGTCCATGGACAGCATGCCGGTCACCTCCAGCCCTGGCATCTCGCTGCCCAGTTGGCCGTCTGGGCCTGGGGGAGCAGGTGTGAGGGCTGCTGGCGGCCAGGGAGAAGCAGCACCCACTCGCCCCCTCACCCCCTCGTCCCTCTCAGTGTCCCCAGCAGAAGAGGAGCCCAGATCTCCTCTTGCAGAGAGTTTTTCTTGGGACCCGAGACCTGCCTGCCTAGCGCCTGTCACCTCCCAGGACGCAGGGCCGGGGAGCTGCTGACCTGACACTCCTTCCTCCCGCAGGAGCAGTAGAGCGCGTCCCTGTGGCTGGCTCTTCCCCTCGGAATCAGTGTGGAAGGAAACCTGTTTGTAACAGAGCTTTTAGATTTGCAAACCTTTTCATGAAGAACCTTGGTTTTGTTCTGTGAAACACTATATTTAGATTAACAGAATTTTTCTAAAAATCGGGGAAATTAGTTACTAAAAATTGCTGATAATTGTTTCATTATTAATTTTCTGTTTGTTTTTTCAAATGTATAAGCTCTGGGATTCTTTTTGGAACAATACCTGCAAATTCAGGTACCAGAATATGCCTCAGAGCAGCGACATTTCAACATGGTGTTTTTTGTTTCGTTTCGTTTTCGTGTCTTTTTATTTACAGTTTTTTCTGTTGGGACAGAAAATGGCTTGGAAGTCTTAGGTGGTATGTAACAAATTCTTTAAAAAATTTTTTAAACAGTATTTAAATATTCTTAAATGTGTAAATTCATTAAATGTTTTACTTCTAATTTCTTGTACCATGGCTGTCTGGTTTTATTGCATTTTTTAAAAAACTGAACTATTATGTATTGTAATTAATTATGTGAATTCTGAAATGAGACAGATAATTGTATTGCTGTCCAACAGGGGCTGGGAGGGGCATTTTGTAGGGTTTGTATGATTTCTAGAGTTCTAAAGGGTAATATAAGTGTGTTCGTGTGTTTAGCATACTTTTTTTTTTCATGTCTCCATTACTGGTTGCAATTGTGTATCTAAGACCTCCAAGCTGGTTTTAAAAACAAAACAAAAAACGTTTCTCTATTCTCTCAGAAATATAAATACTGTTATTTTTAATATTAAAAAGAAATTCAATATAACTTTTAACAAACACTGTGGAACATTAAACCGTATAGAAATGTAGTAACTATTTTTTAATTCCAAGGTGTTTTTGCTTTTTTCTTTTAAATATTTTAATATTTGTCAAATTAACTAGATGAATAAGTAAATCTAGTATTAACCGCAGTATGAATTAATTTTGATTTAATAAAAGGGATAATATGATTTCCAATGTTTACTGTAGTGTATCTTGTACAGATAACATGTATTTTTAAAGGAAAAAAAACGGAATTGAAGCTATTTTTTCTTGCATTTTTAATTGACCTGAGGGACATTCCGTTTGAAATGTACTGAAGTTACAATTTCTGGTTTTTTCTCCTTATTTTCCTTACAATGCTTGAAATGTCTAACTATTAAAAAAGGCAATTGGAAAATGTTATGCATGTTGTTTTAAAAAAGGTGTTCTTTTTATTTGACTGACAATTCATTTTACACTATATAATAAAATTTCCACAAGACAGCTTGTGGGCGAAGTATTTTTAGTCTGCTTGCTCTGTTTCTCATCCCCCCGCCCCTGCCTGCTGCCACCAAGGTGGAAGGGGGACTCTGGCAGGTCCTCCTCTTGCTGCACCGCAGCCTCCATTGCTAGCTGCTTCCTTGAGCTGGTGTGATTTCAGTGGCTTTGTGTAAGTTGACAGTTCCACTGAGAACCATCTTCCCTGTGACACCAAGCATCTCCAAGCGGCGTGACCAACAAGTCAGTGAGTGGGGGTCTCTCCAGTAGAGGCGCCGGGGTCCTGAGTGGGTCTGGAAAGTTCTTTGAGGGGAAACAGCTGGGTGAGCACACAGTGGGTGGCGGAGACCACGTTTTCCCATGTGCACCCCTGAAGATTCAGGACCTCCCCGTCGTCCTCTCTCTGGCCACTGCTGCCGTCCCCAGTGCTCACCTGTGGCTCTGTGGGTGGGTGGCACTTACTCTTTGAGCCCGGGCCCCTGTGCGCCCCTGGTGGCTGGGAGGGCTGGGAAGTCCAGCAGGTGTTGTTCCTGTCTGTTGTCTTCATTAAGGAAACAAAAGGGAATGTCTCCCCCAGCCCCGGGAGGGTTTAAACCACCAGGGTCCTGGGGCTCTGGCCATGGAGATGGGATATGGAGGAATAAAAACCAGTGTCTATTTCTTTCTGTTTGTCTTTCCTGTTGATTGGAGCCACTGGCTTGGAGCTCAGCTGTCTGCGTCAGCTGCTGAGCTGCTGAGCTGCTGAGCCTTCACCTGGAGGCGGCTCCCAGCTAGATGCACGGTCCTGTTAGAGGCTGCACGGAACCCTCCCGGTGGTGTGCGTGCGTGCGTGTGTGTGTGCGTGGGTGTGTCCAGTTCTCATCCCTTGTCTACCAAATGCTCTGAGAGGGAACACACATCTGTGGCTCCTTACCCCATCTGGGCCGCGCCAGGCCTGTTGAGAGCCGGAAGACAAAAAGGAGATGTGGCATCTTTAACTACACCTCTAGAGAATCGAGTTTGACGTTGAGAAATTGAATAGTGAAAGCCACTTGGGGGGGGCACGGACACGGATGACGGTAATGGGGATGAGGGAGAGGGCATTACAGAGAAGACTTCCTTCTAATTCATCTTCCAAGCTCTGTGCCAAAACAGCATTTGGCATGGTTCACAGGGAGCGATTGTGTGATAATGAACCCTAAGGTGTCCCTTAATTGAAGACTGAGCATTGCGGTTTGTGCCAAGAGTCGTAAATGGTGCAGGCTTGCGGGAGGATGCATTTTCTTAAATGTATCGGTAAGTACAGATTAGCGCCTGTCCCCAGTGAAATGCCCATACTATAAATTATGGAAATCTCTCTCCCTCTCTCTCTGATGCAATCTTTTATTGGGGGGAGGGGGCGTATGCAGTACAGCAGGAGGCTGGGGGGAAAGTTTGCAAGCATATGAAATTTGGCCTCTCATTAACATGGCGCCCGCCCGCGGAAGATGGTTTCCATCAGCAGTCTGCTGTCCTGGAAGGCTAAAGTGCTCGAAATGTACCAAGTTCAGCGATTGTGTTCCATTAAGAAAGCTGCACGGTCATCACTGGGAGGGCAGTCTGCGTTTGGGGGGCGGGGGCGGGGCGGCGCCCCGTCTGTCTTCGGAATGCTCACCCCGCCCCCACCTCACATGCGCACTTGGCCCTCCAGGCGCCAGGTTCAGATTCATCGGGCCCTGCTGATCTGACCCCAGCCCCACCCAAAAGTTGGGGCCGGGGGTAGGGGTCCTCTACCTAACATGCCTCCATCAGTACCTCTCACAGGGTAGGAGGCACTCTTTCCCGCGTCCCTTCCCAAGTGGTGGCCATCAAGAAATGTCCTACAGCCCCCCACAGTAGGGTTGGGATGGGGACACAGATGGCGCATTGTGGTGCCCAGTCCAAGGGCACTGGACACCCAGGCGCCCTGGCTTCCAGCTGGCTCAGCACCACTTTGCCAAGCCCTACTTGTGGTCCACAGGGGCCCAGCTGGGGCTTTTGAAGATGGCTAATGCAAATGGTCCTGATAGACTCTTAGAGATTAATGGCCACAGAGTGGCTTGACAATTCCGCAGGGGGTTGCCGGCCCGGGGTCCACGGCTTGTGCCGGGTAGAAAGGAAAGTGAAGACAGCCCTGTCCCCGCTTGAAACAACGGTCCTCTTCGCTGGATTTGTCTTGAGGATCTTTCTCAAGCATCTGCCAGCTGGGTGGCAGAGGGGACCGTTGTCTCCACTTCACGGATGCGGGTCCAGACCAGTGACCTGCCACAGTCCGCGCTGTGCTCCACCGGGGGCTTCAGTGGAACGTGTGGCCACTGCTCACCAGGTCACCGAGAGAGAGGTGATGGGATGGAGGCGCAGTCCTAAAAGTAGAGCGGCACCCACGGGCGGGACCCTGGAAGGGCTTCACTGTCGTGGGAGAGGTGTCGATGAAGGCTCCGGGGAGTTCCCAGTGCGGGAGAGGGACGAACAGCTCAGGACCCGAGAGGACAGAAAAGAATTTCAGCATGAGGAGTCAGAGACAGATTTTTTTTAGGAAAGTAAGGAATACACATTCAAGGGAGAATGCCGGCCTTTTCCAGAGTGAGACACATTTGGGGGTTCAAGCTCCTCTCTTTTTCTGGTAGTACTGGGGATTGAAGCCACGGACATTCTACCTCTGAGCTACACCCCCAGACCTTTTTATTTTTTTTATTTTTTAATTTTCTTGCAGTACCAGGGATTGAACCCAGGGGCATTCTACCTCTGAGCTACACCCCCAGCCCTATTTTTTAGTCTTTATTTTGAAACAGGGTCTCACTAAATTGCGGAGGGTCTCACTAAGTAGCTGAGGCTGGCCGCGAACCCGGATCCTCCGGTCTCAGCCTCCCAAGTACTGGGATTACAAGCATGCGCCACCACACCCGGCTTATTTTATTTTTTGAAACAGTCTCGCTAAGTTGCGGAGGGCCTCACTAAATTGCTGAGGCTGGCCTTGAATCTGCAATCCTCCTGTCTCAGCCTCCCAAAGTACTGAGATTATAGGTGTGTGCCACCACGCCTAGAAGCACAGCTCTTAAGGAGTGGGTAGGAGGAGTTCAGTAGTCACAAGATGATTTGGGGTGTTTTGGTCATCTGCAGGGTCCTGACGGGGCCTTCACTATCTTCTCAGTCCATATCTCTTTTGTTTAAACGCACATTTGTAATCCCAGTACTTGGGAGGCTGAAACTGGAGGATCCGGGTTCACAGCCAGCCTCAGCTACTTAGTGAGGCCCTCTACAACTTTGCGAGACCTTATTTCAAAAATAAAGAATAATTAAAAAAATAGGGCTTGGGATGTAGCTCAGAGGTAGAACACCCCTGGGTTCAATCCACAGTACCACAATAAACTATTCTGGAGCCGGGCGTGGTGGCGCACGCTTGTAATCCTAGTACTTGGGAGGCTGAGACAAGAGGATCGGGGTTCGTGGCCAGCCTCAGCTACTTAGTGAGGCCCTCTGCAACTTAGTGAGACCCTGTTTCAAAATAAAGAATAAAAAAATAGGGCTGGGGGTATAGCCTGGAGGTAGAATGCCCCTGGGTTCAATCCCCAGTACCACAAAAAATAAATAAATAATAAATAAAGTTACATTTTCAGCCAAGCATGGTGGCACACGCCTATAATTCTAGTACTTGGGAGACTTGAGATAGGATCACAGGTTTGAGGCCAGCCTCAGTAAACTTAGCTAGACCCTCAGCAACTTAATGAGACCCAGTTTCAAAATAAAAAATAAGGGAAGCTGAGACAGGAGGATAGTAGGTTCAAGACCAGCCTCAAAAACTTAGCAAGGCTCTCGGCAACCTAGTGAGACCCTGTTTCAAAACAAAAAGAAAAAATTAAAAAGGGCTGTGGATGTAGCTTAGAGGCAGAACACCCCTGAATTTAATCCCTAGTACCAGTAAATAATTTATAAAAGTTACATTTTCCTTGTTCTCCCTTTATGTCTCCTTTCTACATATTTCTTTTGTTTCTTCTACCTTACTACATCAATCATCCCTTTTTTTTTTTTTTTTTTTTTTGGTACTGGGGATTGAAGCCAGGCATTTTACCTCTGAGCTACACCACCAGCACTATTTTTTATTCTTTATTTTGAAACAGGGTCTCACTAAGTTGTGGAGGGCCTCACTAAGTAGCTGTGGTTGGCTGCGAACCTGCGATCCTCCAGTCTCAGCCTCCCAAGTACTGGGATTACAAGCGTGCACAACCACGCCCGGCTTTCAGTCATCAGTTTCAATGCCCAATTTGCAGATTCATCTACTCACTAAAAGGTATTTGTAACCCAAAGTCAGTGCTCAAGGCTTGTCCGCCATCATTCCCGGGCCAAAATTTGAGTCCCCTGAAGTCCGTTTTCCCAACTGATGCTCTGCCTTCTTTATTTCTTTTTGGAACCCAGAGGCATTCTACCTCCATGCTACACCCCCAGCCCTTTTTATTTTGAAACGGTCCCACTAAGTTGCTGAGGCTGGCCTCAAACCTGAGATCCTCCTGTCTCAGCCTCCCAAGTACTAGGATTACAAAGTGTGCCACCACGCCCAGCCCTGAGTCTCTAATCTTGACTTCTCTAAGAAGCAGGAACATTGGCCCTGACCAGGGACCTGGGCCTTCTGACAGTCCCCTGTCGCTCACCACTAGCCATTCTGCCAAGATCAGAGCAAGAGCAGAAAGCACGGCACCCTCCATCCGCCGGGAGAACCGGCACGCAAGGCTGCAGCAACTAAGAGAAAGAGGAAAGATTGGGTGGTGACAGGAATGGGGACAATGGCTTTGTTCCCAGGACTGCTGTATTTTTTTTTTTTTTACAGTACCAGGGATTGAACCCAGGGGCGTTCTACCTCCATGCTACACCCCCGGCCCTATTTTTTATACTTTATTTTGAAACCGGGTCTCACTAAGTTGCGGAGGACCTCACTAAGTAGAGAGAGAGAGACAGGGAGAGAGAGAGAGAGCTGAGGCTGGCCGCGAACCTGGATCCTCCGGTGTCCCGCCTCCCAAAGTACTGGGATTACAAGCGTGCGCCACCACGCCCGGCTGACTGCTGTATTTTTAAAAGGTCCTTTCCTAAGCCTGAATCTTCTTCAGTCAAGGGGAGAGGACAGTCAACTGCCACACCCAGAGGCCTGGCTTTTGCTCCCAGCTTGGCCAGCTGATGTGCTATGTGATTGGAATAGCCCACCTCTTCTCTCTCTCTCTCTCTCCCTCTTTTTTTTTCTTTTCTTTTTTTTTTTTTTTTTTTGTGGTACTGGGGATTGAACCCAGGGGCATTCTACCTCCAAGCTACACCCCCAGCCCTATTTTTTACTTTTATTTTGAAACAGGGTCTCACTAAGTTGTGGAGGGCCTCACTAAATAGCTGAGGCTGGCCTCGAACCTGCAATCCTCCTGTCTCAGCCTCCCAGGTACCGTGATTACAAACATACGCCACCATGCCCGGCTTAGGCCATCTCTCTTGATCTCAGTCTCCCTTCTAGGGATGGGATCACACCAGTGGTTCCAAATTGTGTTGGACTGGTCAAATTTTCAAGGCATGATTCAAATTTTAATAAAATATACTCATTATTAAATGTATTTAAACAAGCCAGGCATGGTGGCACACACTTTTGTAATCCCACTGCTTGAGAGGCTGAGACAGGAGGATCAAAGTTCAAGGACTGCCTTAGCAATTTAGCAAGACCCTTAGCAACTTAGACCCTGTTTTGAAATAAAAAAAGAAAAGGGCTGGGGGTGTAGTTCAGAGGTAAAATGCCCCTGGGTTCAATCCCCAGTACAAGAAGGAAAGAAGGAAGGAAGGAAGGGAGGGAGGGAGGGAGGGAGGAAGGAAGGAAGGAAGGAAGGAAGGAAGGAAGGAAGGAAGGAAGGGAAGGGGCTCTGAGGTAGAACCTCCTGGGTTCAATCCCCAGCAACACACACACACACACACACACACACACACACACACAATCTAGAATCAGTTTATCAATCCCTTGCCCTGCATAAAAATTTTTAAAACTTGCTAGGATTTTGATTGGGACTGCAATGAATCTCTAGAACAATTTGGGAAGAATTGACAATATAATATTATCAATTACAATGTAACAATATAATATCAAGTTTTCCAATCCAGGTACATGCTATATCCCTTCTTTTGTTTAGTTCTTTGATTTCGCTCTATAATTTTAGTACTTTTCAGTATAGAGGTCTTACACATCTTTCCATTTATTCCAGGATTTTTTAATGTTTTGCTGTTATTGGAAATGATATTTTTATTTCATTTTTCACATGGACCTTGATTCCAACAACCTGGTTTAAATTCACTTCTTAATCCTAGTAGTGTATAAAGTTTTTGACTTTTCTCCCTTCACAACCATGTCATTTATGAATAATATGGTGTTAATTTTTCTCCCTTGGTCTTTTATTTATTTATTTTGTGTGTGTGTGTGTGTGTGTGGTACTGGGAATTGAACCCAAGGGCATTCTACCTCCAAGCTATAACCCCAGACTGAACTTCTTATTTGGAAACAGGGTCTCACTAGGTTGCTGAGAGTCTCACTAAATTGCTGAGGCTGTCCTCGAACCTGCGATCCTCCTGTCTCAGCCTCCCAAGTACTGGGATTAAAGGCATGCACCACCACACCTGGCCCTCCTCAGTCTTTACACCATTTGTTTCTTTTTACTGGCAAAGACCCCACATACACTGCCGATTGAAGAGAGAGTGGGTGTCCTGGCCTTGAACGTATTCTCAGAGGGAGTGCCTCCAATAATCCATTAATTACGCTTGCTGTATGTGGGTTGTACATAACTTTCAACAGAGAAAAAGTTCCCTTCTGTTTTTAGAATGCCCAAACTAAACATCATGAATTGGTGTTTTCAAATTTTTTTCTGCATCTATACAGATCATTATATGGTTTATCTCTTGTTTCACTCTTCTGGCTTTTTTTGTTGTTGTTGTTTTTGTTTTGTTTTGTTTTGGTACTGGGGATTGAACCCAGGAGCACTCTACTTTCAAGTTACACCTCCAGCCCTTTTTATTTCTTATTTTGAAACAGGGTCTCACTAAATTGCTGAATGTCTCACTGAATTGATGAGGCTGGCCTTGAACTTCTGATTCTCCTATCTCAGCCTCCCAAGTACTGAGATTACAGGAGTGCACCATTGTGTGCACCCCGTTTCCCTTTTTTACTTCAACTTAGTGAATTACATTGATTTTTGGTACTGGGGATTGAACCCAGGGGCATTCTACCTCTGAGCTATACCCCCAGCCCTTTTTATTTGTTATTTTGAAACAGGGTCCCTCTAAATTGCTGAGACTGGCCTTTAAACTCTGTGATCCTCCTGTCTCAGCCTTCCAATACTGGGATTACAGGCATGCACCACCACGTCGACTTTTATTTTTATTTGGAAATAGTCTTACTAGGTTAATGAGAGTCTCACTACTTGCTGATGCTATCCTTGAAACTTCGATCCTCCTGTCTCAGCCTCCCAAGTACTGGGATTACAGGTATGCACGACCATGCCCGGCTTGGACCATTCTTTAAATTCCGGCCTGTGGGCATCTGCCCTGGCAAAATTGCACCCAGAAGTGCGATACTCAGTTCGTTCCCGCCTTCTGTGCTCAGTTAGATGCCAGGCAAGGCTCTAGCAAGGTGGTCATCCCACCATGGCCGAGGGCCACTGTGTTGGTCAACTAGCACTGCTGAGCACCCCCCGCACCTTCCAGGCACTGTGCACTGCTCCCATCACGGACTGGTCTGGGAGAGGGACCTGCTGATGGCCAGGAGTGATTAGTTAGTGGCTCAATTCTGACAACAAAAAATTCCTCCTATGCAGTCACATCTTCTGAATTGGGTCTCCTAGAGAGGGTCTGGGACAAACAGGTAAGCACTTCAAACACCTTGTCACTGACAATTGCTCATTTGTCTGAGTCAAGACAACCGATTCAGAAATAACTCAGAGCGCCGGGCGTGGTGGCGCACACTTGTAACCCCAGTACTTGGGAGGCTGAGACCAGAGGATCTGGGTTCACAGCCAGCCTTAGCTACTTAGTGAGGCCTCCGCAACTTCGTTAGACCCGGTTTCAAAATAAAGTATAAAAAATAGGGCTGGGGGTATAGCGCGGAGGTAGAACGCCCCTGGTTCAATCCCCGGTACCGCAAAAATAAATAAATAAACAAATAAATAAATAAATAAATAATAACTGAGATGCTGAGACGCCTATGACACTGTGGTCCACACCCCTCTGTTCTGAATGCAGAACTGCGTCATGACTGTGCTTGGAAACTTGAATACCTATTGCTATTTTTTTTTTTTTTTTTTGCATACTGAAGATTGAACGCAGGGGCATTCTACCTCCAAGCTACACCCCCAGCCCTGTTTTATTCTTTATTTTGAAACAAGGTTTCACTAAGTTGCAGAGGTCTTCACAAGTTACTGAGGCTGGGGGGGGGGGACCTGTGATCCTCCTGTCTCAGCCTCCCAGTCTCAGCAATTTAGCCAGCTCCTGTTTCCAAATAAAAAATAAAATAGAGATGGGCTTCTAGCTCGGAAGTAGAACACCCCTGGGTTCAATCCCGAATACCCCCAATCCGAAAAAAGAGTACATTCAGCCGGGCGTGGTGGCGCATACTTGTAATCCCAGTACTTTGGGAGGCAGAGACCGGAGGATCCGGGTTCGCGGCCAGCCTCAGCTCTCTCGCTCTCTCTCTCTTTCTCTCGCTGTCTCTCTCTCTCTCTCTCTCTCTCTCTCCTCTCTCTCTCTCTCCTTAGTGAGGCCCTCCGCAACTTCATGAGACCCGATTTCAAAATAAAGTATAAAACATAGGGCCGGGGGTGCAGCGCGGAGGTAGAAGGCCCCTGGGTTCAATCCCCGGTACCGCAAAAAAAAAAAAAGAGTACATTCCATCCAAGGATGAGTGGTTTACTCCTTGAAATTCCACAGAGGATTCGAAGACCCGGGCTAGCATCCCTCACCGCCACCCAGCCATGACACGTGCCCCGCTGGCTTCAGAAACATCAGCACCACGGGAACCAAACCAGCCAGGTCTCCTTTGGCTTCTCAGTGCCGGGACAGGCCAGCGTGGTGCAAGTCCTCAGTCAGTACTGGGTGAACTAGTTCGCCTTTCACAAAAGGCTCGCTCCAGGGGCCGGAAGCTTCCAGGGCCCACCCTGATGTAGAAAGGAATATCTTGTGCTTGCCTGGTGCCCCCAAGCGCCAGGTCCAGCTTGGCATGTTGTGGGTATGCATCAACTATGGCTGGATTAAAATTTTCAAAAGATGGGCTGAGAGTTTGGAGTATCCAGAAAGTTCTGGAATAACTGCAACTTGTGACTTGCTGGACGTTTGGAGGAGTAAATGTCCCCTTCACTGCAACTGTAACTCATGTAATTGGTCTGCAGAGAAGTCTGTCTTGCTGATTGCCCAGGGTGTGGCTCCTGAGAGGAGGGGAGAGGTAGGAAGGGGGAAAGGGGGAAAATTCTTCTAAAACTTAAAATCTCAGGCTGGGGGTGTAGCTCAGTGGTAGAGCATGTGCTTGGCATGCATAGATAAGTAAATAAATTAATAGCCAGCCTTCGTGGCACACACCCGTAGTTCCAGTACTTGGAAGGCTGAGGCAAGAGGATCACAGGTTTGAGGCCAGCCTCAAACCCTCAGCAACTTAGTGAAACCCTATTTTAAAATAGAAAAACAAGCTGGGCGTGGTGACGCACACTTGTAATCCCAGTACTTAGGAGGCTGAGACAGGAGGATCGCAGGTTCGCAGCCAGCCTCAGCTACTTAGTGAGGCCCTCCACAACTTAGTGAGACCCTGTTTCAAAGTAAAGAATAAAAAATAGGGCTGGGGGTGTAGCCCGGAGGTAGAATGCCCCTGGGTTGATTCCCCGGTACCACAAAAATGTAAAGAAAGAAAGGAAAGAAAAGAAAAACAAAAATAGCGCTGGGGGTATAACTCAGAGGTAGAATGCCCCTGGGTTCAACTCCCAATACTGAAAGGCACCCCGTTTTAGAGGGGATCCCCCGCTCTAGCCACGGGACCCAGCACCGACCCAGGAACTCTCAGGATACCTACTTGCTGCAAACGCACGAGGTTTATTGAAGGAACCAGTGCACTGGGGCCGAGCTCGTATCTCACACAGGAATAGAGGAGCTCGACCCTCAGCAAGGGGAGACGGATATTTAAAGAAAAAGGGGGGAGGTAGGACAAAGTGGGGTTAGAGAGCATATGTGGAGGAACTTTTACAACCTTGCTTTTCCCTTCCTCAGTTAAACATCAGTTGTAATAGATAGCTGACCAGTATACAATAGATTTTCCGCAGTTAACCAGTTCCTGTAACAATGTTGTTTGTTAAGATTTTATCTCACATCTGCTGGTATTTTGTAAATACCTGGTGTAGTTTGGTTCGGACAAAGGTCAGGGGTGGGGCGGTGGATTTTTCCACAGTTACAGCCCTTTTTCATTCAGGTCTAGGGGTCTTACTTTTCAGAAATTTGACCTTTCACTCCTTCCCTGTTCTTCTCCGGGACCCCAATTTCTGAGTCTAAAGCACCCCCATTTCTCCCTCTCATCGGCTCTCTCACTTGAATCCTTGCCTCAGCTCCCTTCATTTCTGTCTTTATGTCTCCACTTCTGTAATTTTTTTTATGTGTGTGGTACTGGGGGTTGAACCCAGAGACATTCTATCTCTTAGCTACACTCCTGTCCCTTTTTATTATGAAACAGGGTCTCCCTACATTACTGTAGGCTGCCCTCACATCTATGCTCCTCCCTTCTCAGCCTCCCACTCCTCTGATTTTGCCTCAGTCTCCCTCCACCTCGGCTCCTTCTGCCTCCAGAGGCCTGTGCCTCAGTCTCCCCCACCGTGGTGCCTGTTTTGGTGTCCACCCCCCCCCCGCGTTCCTCTGCTCCTCTCTCCTGCCGCGTTCATCCGCCAGCCAGAGACCCGGGGCCTGGGCAATGTGGGGTTCAGGAGGCCCAGGGAACGGACCACCCTGCCCCGGGGGCCCTGGGAGACTCGCGTGCCAGTCACCTGCCGGCCCTGGCGCTAGCTCTGAGCTGGTCGGTTCGACGTGGGCGCCCCGGGGCGCGTCTTTGTCTCTTCCCAGGCCTCTAAGGCTAATTAGATAGGGTAGCAGTGGGGTGGTAGGGGGCCCCCTCTGTTCCTATTCACGACGGGTGTGCGGCCCTTGCAGGCTGGGCTAGCCCCAGTCACGTCTATGGAAGCGGATCCCGCTGCCCGGCCCGGCCCGGCCCGTCGCGCCTTTGTGGGTGCGGGCGGGGGCGCCCTGGAGCCCTGCACAGTCCTACGGGAACCGGGGAGGGGTCGGGTGGGGGGCACATGGGCCCCACGCGAGGAGAAAATTTCCTGGGCCGCGGCAGGGTTGGAGACGAGAAAGATTGAGACTCAGAGCAAGAGAGAGACGTGGGAGGAGGAAGCCAGAGGGAGTGAGAGCGGGAGAGGGGCCGGGGCGCGGAGGAAGGGAGGAGGTGGGGGAGAGGGAGGACCGCCGCGGCCGCGCGACGGCAGAGAGCGGAGAGGAGCGCGGGGAGCCGACGGGGCTCGGCGCGGGCCGGGCGCGGAGAAGCCGCGGGAGGGAGGTGGCGAGGTGCGCGGCGGCGCGGGCTGGGGCGCAGGGGGCCGGGGCCGGGCGGGGGCTCCGGGAGCCGCACGGCCGCATTCTTCGCCTTTTTTTCCTGGGGCTCATTCCGGTCGGTCGATCGATACCTGCGCGGGACCTGCCCCCGCCGCTAATATCTTTTTAATGAGTTCGCGGGTCTTAAAGCCAGCGCGATCTGCCCTCCAGGGTGGATTTTCCCCCGGCAGATGTTTCGGGAGGAGGAGGCGCGCGGAGGCCCCGGGAGGGGGGACACAAATCTCTCCCTCCGAGGGGCGGGGGCAGGAGACTTTCTTCTAAAGTTCAAAAGAAAGACGGGCTTTCACTCGGCCCCCAAAAATGTATTTCTCCGCGGACAATGGGCTTCTTTCTGCTCCTCCGAGGGCCGGCGGGGCGGGAGCGGGGGGACCCGTGCGCTTGGACCCGCCGGACCGACTCGCGGCCCCCGGCGCCAGGGCCGGCCGCGGAGCGCGGACGCAGGAGCCGGGAAGCCGGGCTCGCCTCCCGACGTCCCACCGCGGCGCGATGGCGCGACCCGAGCAGGGCGCACCGGGCAGAGCCAGCGCGCCGATGGGAACCCAGGTCCCCTGCAGGCTGGGCCTCCAGCCGGGGGCCCGGGCCGCTCCCGGCGATCTGGGTCTCCCCCGTGCGATGCCGGGCCCGGAGCGGTTCGCGCGGGTGCTTCTAGGGGAGGCAGGACGGTCTCCGGGCGAGGACCACAGCCCGGGTCCCCTCCGAGGCGCGAGGCAACAAGTAGAAACGAGGCAGCGCGGGCGGCCGCTGCGCCCGAGCCCCCGTCCCGGGCGCCCCTGCCTCCTCGTCCACACTCGCACCGCGTGTCCCTCGGTCCGTGGGCCCCTCGGCGGCCGCCGCCTCCCTCTCTCCACTCCCGCGGGCTGGGGGAAGGGGAACCGGGCGGCAAGGGTGACCTCCGAAGGGCCGCGGCCGATTGATTCGTTCCGCCCGGAGCCCGGGCCGCGTGAATGGGGGCCCGGGCAGCGGCGGCGGCGGCGGCGGCGGCGGGGATAAAGATGTTCTCCCTGAAAGGGGGGAGGGGGCGCGGAGCGGGAAGCGGGGCCATTCACTCCTGGCCCGGCCCCTCGGGAAGCCGCGCTGAAGAAAGGGGGCCGAGGCCTATTCAAGCCCTACGAGCCGCCCACAATGGACCGATATACTGGGGGCCTCTCTATTAACTCCCATGAATATTAAAGAGATCGCGGAGCGGAGGCCCGCGGGCGCGAGGAAAGGGGGGGTGCGCCCGCGAGCTCTGGCCGGCCGGGCTCCGGGGAGGGGTCCTGGTCTCGGGCACACTCCGCGCCTGAGCCATTGGCCGGGAAGCCCCGGAAAGTGCAGTTTCCCCTCGAAATCTCCACGCAGGGAGAGGAAGCTCAGGAACCCTGCTCCCCTATCCCAGGGGCCCTGAGACTGGACTCCCCTTATAGGGCTCCCTTGTCCTGGGGCGAGTGTCCAGGTGGATCAGAAGCTAAGCCAGAAGGTCAAAATGCGAGATCGCAGTGGGGACCGGCATGGCAGCTTGGAGGTGGTGCTGGGCTCTGCTTCCGTTCACTGCCTTCCCTCCCCTAGCGCTGCTACCCAGAATGGGACTCCCTGGCCGCGTGGCCCTAGGTCCTTGCACCTTCTTACCTCAAACTGGGGTCTGGGACCCAACTGCTGGGTGGACCCCAGGATGCACAAACCTGAGAGTTTTTTTAGTGGGTGTGGCATGGGAAGGGGGGGTGACCTGACCGGAGAGAGACACGAAGAAACCTCAGTTTACAAAGTCCACCCCAAACCATCGCACAGGCAGAAACACGGAGGCCTGGAGGAGAGACAACCCCTCAAGGGCCGCCCAGTCCTCCTCTGCTTTTGGTCTGCCGGAGGTGCTGAGATAGGATGGGGCTGGGGAGCTGATCACGGGCCTCCTGCCATTGCTCCCCGAGGTATCCTCCACCGGTGGCATTCTCCTTTCCAGCTAGTCTCTGTAGAAGCAAAGGTCCAGGCTCCCAGAAGGTTCCCTTGCCATAGCCATTGGGTTCCGTTCGCCCCCTCAAACTTGAACCCTTAGTGGAGAATGGGGAGGGGAGTGGAGATTCTGGGACCCTAACCCGCCAGCAGCAGTCGTTCCTCCGCAGCGCTGCCCTCTGCTGGCGCTGCGCCCGCTGGTCCTGCTTTCTGCCCGGTGTACCCTTCCCTGGGCGTCAGCCTGAGGTGGACCTGGGCCCGGGATCTGAAGGCCATGGGGTGCCTTCCATTCTCTAAGTTCCCAGGCAGGAGCGGGGATGGTAGAGACCTCTGACCAGAACCCGGAGTGCCGGGGTCTGGGATCCGTGGCCACCAGGTGTGACGCAGACTTGGCAGTGGCAGAGCAGGGTGGTGAAAGGGGTTCTTTTTCAAGGGCCACTGGGATAGTATGTCACTTGTGGGAGGCCAGGTCGCTGTCCTCTGCCCAAGTCCCAGAACTGCGGAGGAGTCCACACTGTCCTGTGGAGATCTAACGATTGAGCCCAAACCCAATTCCAGGGTGCAAAACACCTTTGAGAGCCACATCAGAAAATGCAGCCCCCACCCGACTGGAGGGCGAGGACTTTGTCAGTTGGAAGAGGTGGTCCCTATGTACCCCCAATGCAGTGTACCTAGAGCTGGGGGGGGGTCTTAGAGCTAACCCCGGGAGGCGACAAAGTCTGCAGGAAACGGTGGCCTTCCAGCCTTAGTTCGGGCTCAGCAACTCCGATTGCGGAGAGGTACAGCGTGCCAAGGTGCATCGGAACCACCGCCCGCGGGAAGTCTGCTGGTGGGAGAGGGGAAAGGGAGGAAGGCAGAGGAGAGGGGGGCAGAAAGAAAGAATGAGAGGGAGGAGGCAAGAAGGAAGAAGGACGCGGCCGTCTTTCCTAGGATGCTGCTCCGCTAGGCTGGAGTCGAAAGCGGAGCCCACACTCCCCCTGATGCGGGGCGGCGGGGCTGTGGGCAGTTTCAGAGGTCGTTCGCTTTGGGGCACTGCGGTTCCCACCCTGGACTGGTCCCGGGACCCCTTGAGTGCTCCCGGTATCCCGCAGGGAAGCCTTTTGCAAGCCACTGGTGGCCAGTGAGGATTCGGACCCGCTATCGCGGACCCCCAACCTAGCCTTTTTAGGGTCGGAAGCCGGGCCGCCCACGAAGCCATCTCTGACTGGTCCCAGCCCCGACGGCGGCGGTGGCTCAGCCGCGGCAGCACTCGGTGCTGGGGGATGTTTCGAACCCGGCTGCACGCAGAGTATTTGGCGAGGCCCGTTTGAAGCGAAACGCCGGCCTCGGTGCCGTCTGCGCTGGAGATCAGCGCGGTCTGAGCAGGAGCTGCGGGCTCCGGGACGACTATCCCAGCCTGGGGCGTGGATCCCCGGGGAGCGCAGGGCCCGGGAGAGACCGAGCACCGGGCCTGGCCCAGGGAGGGAAGCTGGCAGCTCCGGGAGGGGCAAACTGCCAGGGGAGGTGAAGGCCCCGCCGGGGCGGGGTCGTGAGCGCGGATCTTGCCTGGTACAGGAGGTGAGCGCGGGGCCCGCGGGGCACAAGGCCAGGCGTCCCCTCCTGCCCAGTCCAGTCCCCGGAGTCTGGGCGAGCCTGGCTGCTTCCCCTCCCTTGCTCCGACCCCTCCTCTCCTCCCTGCAGGCTGAGCCTCCCTCTCTGCTCGGCGCTTCCCACGGGGAGAGGAGGAGGAAGAGGAGGGGGAGGAAGGACCAGGAGGGAGGGAGGTGTGGAGGGGGACTGTTCGGAGCGGTCGGCGCGCCCCCGCCCCTCGCGCTCTCGCGGCGAAGGCTCCTTAGAGCCCGGCCGGGTACAAGTCTGTCCTCCGACGTCAGGGGGTCATTAATAACCAATTAGGAGGGTCACTGCGGCTCCTATAAAGGCGCTGAGATTTTGCCAAGGGGAAGACGGTCCCGGCTGGGTGTGCGAGAGGCGAGCGCGCGTCTGAGAGCCCCTCGCCGGCGCATCTCTGTAGCTACCGCCTCCTACCCACCCCGCACTCCCCGCACCCGCCTCTGCCGCCACCCGCGTCTCTCCAGCCCTCCGCGCCGCCCCTGCCATCTCTGCAGATTTCTCTATCTCTCTTTCTCTCTGCCTGTCTCCCCCTCGTTCACTTTCCTCCCAGCCACCCCCTCGCCGACCGCTCCCTCCTGCGTCCTCCTCCTCCTCCTCCTCCTCCTCCTCCTCCTCCTCCACGTCCTCCCCCTGCTCCTCTTCCTTCTCCTCTACCGCAGCCCTCTCTTCTCGCTCCTCTGCTCCCCTCTCCACTGCCCATCGCCCCGCATCGGCCCGACTGTCCTTCTCCAGCGCCCGCGAGCCCCGGGCCGCCCATGATGGGCTCCGTGCTCCCGGCTGAGGCCCTGGTGCTCAAGACGGGGCTGAAAGCGCCGGGGCTGGCGCTGGCCGAGGTCATCACCTCCGACATCCTGCACAGCTTCCTGTACGGCCGATGGCGCAACGTGCTGGGGGAACAGCTGCTGGAAGACAAGAGCCACCACGCCAGCCCCAAGACGGCCTTCACCGCCGAGGTCCTGGCGCAGTCCTTCTCTGGAGGTGAGTCGAGCCGTCGAGGCTCGTCCCGTCCCCTCCTCCCTGCGACCCCCAATTCCTAGGCTGGCGACGTGGGGGACGCACAGAGGATCGGGGCCTGGAGGCTGCTCGCGCCAACCTGAGCGCTCCGGCTATTCCGCCCGCCTCGGTTCCTCCGTGCGTCAAAGTCAAACGAGGGTTGGGGCAGCCACTCCAGGGCGAGGCCCCAGCGCGCTTGAGGACCGGGAACGGGATCCCAGGGACTCAGCGGACAGGCCCGGCCGCTCCCCACACCGCCCTGCCCTCCCCTTCTCACCCCACACTCCGCCTTGAGCGGGCGGGTTCCGGGCATTTAAAGCCTTACTAGGCGTGTAATAGCAGTTGACTGAAAAAGAAGGGGTTTTAAATTCATTTAGTTAACTTGGGCTTGACCCCCGAAAGTTCCCACTTAAACCAAGAACTTTAAAAGGCAGCGGGGGCCGGGGAGGGGGCGGAGGGCGGGCAGGCAGGGAGAAAAAGCCGCACAGAGAAAGAGAGGGAGAGAAAGAGAGAGCGAGAAAAGTTTCTTTTCTTTAAGATGTCTCAAGTTCTTATTCCTCATTCATCAACTCGCAAACAATATCTTCCCCCGGCGCTGGCATCTCTGCGCGTCGCCCTCTCTTCCCCTTCACGATTTCTGTTCCTCTCTTAATTTACCGTGAAGACTAATTCCACTCCATTCACGCTATATCAACCATCTAATCCCCCCTTTTTGTAAGGGGAATTCCTCGGCCCCTTTTAAACAAGTCCCCTCCGCATTGAGCTACAATTTACTGCTACAGCATTCTTCTAGGGCTAATGAATTTAGAATTAGCAATTTCTTTCGAATGGAGCCGAATGAATGCGATCACTTTAACAGCGTGACAAATTGCCAGCCGCTCCGCAATGGACACCGTTTAACCCCCCCTTTCAGCCGGCCCGCTCGCCGGGTATTTTCCCAGGTAGCTTAGAGGGGAACCTTGTAAGACATGGAGGCCGCCCCTGTGCGCCTCGCCGCTCCCACCCCGGCCGCGGAGGCCCGACTGGGGGACCCTCGGGGGCTTGGGGGCCGCCGACTCTTCCCTGCCCAGAGAGGTGACTTCGGAGCTCACGGAGCCTGGGCGCCGCCCTTCCTGGCGCCCTAGAGCCTGGGAGCGGAGAGGGACCCGAGTTTGCCCGGGGTCACGCAGCCAAAGCAGAGCCCAGCCCTCGGCGGCGGGTTCTCGGGCACCTCGGCGGCCCTCCAGCGCTGTCCCCAGTGCTGATCGCATCGGGCTTCTCCTCCGGCGCCGGGTGCCTGGATGCGCACTGGGCGCGGAGTGACCGGCCGAAGCGACCCAAACAGGAGTCGGTAAAAGAGTCCCGGATTGCCGGTTACCTCCGCGCGGGATCTGGCCTCAGTTTCCCCGTCTATAAACGCGTGCGCTGAGGTCAGCTCGTTACTTCTTAAACCTTTCCCGGAAGAGGGCGGCGGAGGTTGCGGATGTTTTGAGAATTCGTGGAAAGACTCAACACCCGCTCTTAGAAACGACCCCCAGCGCGCCTCTTGCTTTCGAGGGCACGGAAGGTCCCAAACGGAGGAGACTGATCGCTGAGCCTCTCGCACACCGGCTGCCTTCCGCGCCGCGGGAGGAGAGCCGTCTCTGGAGTTGGGGCGGCGCGGGGTTGGGCGGGTTGCGCAGGACGTGGCCGCGGTCCTGGGCAGGGAAGGGCCGGGTGGTTCCTGCGAAAGCTTTGACCCGGTTCCCCTGCCCCTGCCGCAGAGGTGCAGAAGCTGTCCAGCCTCGTGCTGCCGGTGGAGGTGATTATCGCCCAGAGCTCCATCCCTGGCGAGGGCCTCGGCATCTTCTCCAAGACGTGGATCAAGGCCGGCACCGAGATGGGCCCCTTCACCGGCCGCGTCATCGCCCCGGAGCACGTGGACATTTGCAAGAACAACAACCTCATGTGGGAGGTACGCGGGCTGGGGTACAGGGGTGCAGTGGCGACGCGGGTAGCTCTCCGCAGGTGGATGCCGGCCTGGATGTCCCCTGACACGGGACCTAAAGAAGTCTGATGCCTGGAGCTTTCTCTGCCTGGAGGTTCCTACCCAAACTGCTGGGGCAGGCCCTCCGTGTCGAGTCAGCCCTAGAGAGCCTAGGGGTTAGGGGTAAGGGTCCTGTGGCCGTGCTGGGAGCCATCCTTGAGGGGCGACCTCCCAGCCACCTGTACTCTTTCGCAGGCCACAGAAGACCCTCAGGGCCAGCCCTGGCCTGGCGTTGGGTGTGTCTGGAATGGTGAATGGCCAACGCCCGTGCTTTTTGACCACCGGCTTCCCATCCCCAGGCAAAATGACATCCAAAATGACCACCGCTGACCTGGCCTTGAGTCAGCTGTCCAGTCCCCGCCTTCAAGCCATGCATGACCTCAGCAGCCCTATGAGTTATGATCTCCATTTTCCAGAAGGAAACTGAGGCTCAGAGAGGCTTCCATCCCAGGCCTCCTGACCCTACCCTGCCCCCCACAGTGCCAGATGCCAGGGAGGGCCACCCCGAGGACAAAGCCACTCCTGGGACTGTTCCTCCTCCTGAGGCCTTACCTTGCAGAACTGGAAGGCCCAGAGACCGGCTGGGGGACCTCTTTCCTAATTTCATCCTCTCCCCTAGTGCTCCCCCAGTAGCACCGAGTGGCAGACCCTGGAGGAGGTCAGCGTGACAATCCTGCAGCAGCTGGCCATAGGAGCAGGAGGAAGGGGATGGGGATGACCCCAAGGCTGCTCCTCTCCCTCCTCTAGAGAGCTGGGCAGTGGCTCTTTTTTTCCAGTTGCTGTGGGGTCAGGGAGTTGGGTGTGTTGACCTCTGAGTGCCCTTGGCAGCTCCTACAAAGGGGATTAGGCCAGGTCAGGGTGCCACAGGGAGCCAGCCTTTCCTCTCCAGGCTCCTGTGTCCCCCCCCCCCAGTTCCTCTGCATCCCCCAGGAGATCTTTTGGAGTGATTCCTTGGAGACCTTCTTTTTTCTTTTTTCTTTTCAGTACTAGGTATTGAACTCAGGGCACTCTACCTCTGAGCTACACCTCAGCCCTATTTTATTTTTTATTTTGAAACATGGTCTCACTAAGTTGCTGAGGGCCTTGCTCAGTAGCTGAGGCTGGCTACAAACTTGCAATCCTCCTGTCTCAGCCTCCCAAGTACTGGGATTACAGGTGTGCATCACCATGCCCGGTTTGGAGATCCTTTTCTTCTGGGGTGTGGGGACCTAGAAATAGGAGTATGTCCTGGTCAGCCCATGGGGTCCTGGACACCAACTCCCCTTGGCCACTTCTGACTGGCTAGCCTCTAGCAAATCACTGCGCCCCCGTCAGCCTCCCTGTCCACAGCTGGAAAAATGAAAGTGATAACAGCTTTATCCACTTGCTGGGATATTGGGGTAATGGAGAGTGCACATGGATGTGGCACAGCCCTGCCTCACCTGGTCCCTGCTCCACCTGTGCCCAGGTATTCAATGAGGATGGCACCGTGCGCTACTTCATCGATGCCAGCCAGGAGGACCACCGAAGCTGGATGACCTATATCAAGTGTGCACGAAACGAGCAGGAGCAGAACCTGGAGGTGGTCCAGATTGGCACCAGCATCTTCTACAAGGCCATTGAGGTGTGTGTGTGTGTGTGTGTGTGTGTGTGTGTGTGTGTGTGTACTATTTCGCAGGGACTAGTGAGGGCAACTCATGGGGGGAGTGCTGGGCACTGATGATGCCCCAGCTGGCCCTCCTAGGCTGTAGGACTGAGTCTCACACATCACGGCCTCCAGGAGCATGCCCTGCATGGGAAGTTTTCTGCGAAGGTCAGAAAGGATGGAGCTTTCCATATTATGTCATTGTGAATGTCACCAGCGTCTCAGTCGTGAGGTCCTGGAAATTAGTCCAGGGTATGCTGGGGTTCAGGAGTTAGAGAGGTGCAGAAAGCAAGAGGTGGAGCAGGAGGCAGGCCAGGGCACGCATGCGGCGGGGGCGGGGGGTCTGCAGCGTCTGGCTGTGCACTGTCCCTCATCCTGCATGCGTGGGGCACTGATGACATGAGGGTCATGACTGGTCTCTGGATAGGTCACTGTGTGCCAGGCTTCTCCCAGATGTTAGGTATGCACTCGATCATATTTAATCCTTGCACGACCCTGCCAGGAGAATTGAGATTACGTAGAGTTTACAGACTCAAAACCCTGGTATCGGTGTTGCTTGGTGGCAGGCCGAGCGGGGCTCTCACAGGGCCTCTGGCAGGTGGGGGAAATGTCAGCACTGATGGCTGTGAGCCTTCTCGGAGGTGTGAGGAAGGGCGAGGTAGCAGAAAGGCAGATGCCACCATGTGTGGAGCAGGTTTGAGGACAGTCTCAACAAGTAGGGAGTCTCTCAGCAACCCACCAAGACCCTGTTTCAAAATAAAAATAAAATAGGGCTGGGAGCGTAGCTCGGAGGTAGAATGCCCCTGGGCTCAATACCCAGTACCACAAAAATAAATAAGTGAAGTTGGGCACAATTTTTACAGTAGCAATTTTCTCCAAGCATTTTGTCACCGTGCCGGATTCCACTTATAGGATAAATTGTGTGTCGGGGTGTATGTGACCAGTGGCCACGTCGGGGCAGGGATGAGGCTCAGAGCTCATGCAGTTCTCCCAGGCTAGACCAGAGATGCGGCTGCAGGCCCAGGCCACTCCCCAGACGTCTCGGGAATAAATCAGCTGTTTGTTCTGTGCCTGCGAGGGGTTAGCCAAGGAGAGGGGCCTTTGCCGTAATCTGTTTTCTTAATCTTTCTGCCACTCAGAAGTGCTATTTATATTTCATAACAGTAACCCATTACTTGCCAAAAAGTGGGAGAAACATCTTTAAGCAGGATATACCATTGCTGCTCTAGAACTTTCCACAAGCACAAAATCACAGCCCTCCCAAAGGAATCGAAGGTGATGGGGTTTCCAAGCACAGGGCGTCCTGGGGAACCTGCAGGCCGGACCTAGTCGTGTGGGCCAGGGCTGTCCCCCTGGCTCACTTCACCCACCCGAGACACTCAGTCTCCAGTGCCTAAAATTGCATTTCTAGAAAGTGCCCAGCACAAGCAAGAGGGCACTAATTGTTGAGTGAATAATGGATTTTCTGCAGGTGAAGGGGACGGGTTGAAAGGGGGTACCCAGTGGGACCCATTTTTTTCCAGAACAGAATTGGCTGGCCCAGGAAGAAGCAAGATCAATCTAAAATCAGCACTAGGAAAGGGTCTAGGAATGCATTATTACCATTTTAAGTTTTGTAACTGGGAAGAAAATTCCCAGTCTATTGCCTCCCTACTTTTTGGCAAACAATTGTGCCCTGAAACAGGATTTTTCTTCCTGCCATTCGTTCTCCTTCTCATTTCAGGCAGCTGAGCTTTTTATTTCCTCTGAGAGACCCATCTCTCTCTCTCTTCTTGACTTGAGGAGGACAACTACCGTCTTCCTTATAACTCTGCTCATCGGTGGGTGGGTGCACTCAAATTGCTCTGATTGATAATAGTAAGCGTCATTAATAATGCGACCATCTGTGGAGCATTTACCATGTGCTGTGCTAACATCCTCTGTGTGTGTGTGTGTGTGTGTGTGTGTGTGTGTGTGTGTGTGGTACTGGGGATGGAACCCAGGGGCATTCTTCCTCTGAGCTACACCCCCAGCCCTATTTTATCCATTTATTTACTTATTTATTATTTATTTTTTGTGGCACTAAGGATTTAACCCAGGGGCATTCTACTTCTGAGCTACACCCCCAGCCCTACTTTATTTTTATTTGGAAACAGGGCCTCACTAGGTTGATGAGAGTCTCACTGCTTGCTGAGACTGCCCTTGAACCTGCTATCCTCCTGTCTCAGCCTCCCAAGTACTAGGATTACAGGCGTGTGCCACCACGCCCGGCTTATTCTTTTATTTTTGAAACAGGGTCTCACTAAGTTGCGGAGGACCTCACTAAGTAGCTGAGGCTGGCCATGAACCTGTGATGCTCCTGTCTCAGCTTCCCAAGTACTAGGATTACATGTGTGCCCCATCATGCCTGGCTGCTAACATCCTTTTTAAAGGGTCTTGGCAACTTTTTTGTTGTGGTGGTTTTGTTTATTTTGGTGGTGGGGTTTGAACCCAGGGTCTTGTGCATGCTGAGCGCATGATCTGCTACTGAGCTACACCCCAGCCAGGCACTTTTGTGGGGGGTTCTGGGGATTGAACCCATGGGTGTTCTACCCTGAGCTACACCCTGAGCCCTTTTTATTTATTTATTTATTTATTTATTTAACTTTGAAACAGGCTCTCACTAAATTGCTGAGGGTCTTTCTGAGTTGCAGAGGCTGACCTCAAACTGGTGATCCTCCTTCCTCAGCCTCCCAAGTACTGGGATGACAGGTGTGCACCATCATTCCTGGCAATGTTCTAACTTTTTTTTGTCTTACTAGGGATTGAACCAGGGCCTCATGCATGCTAGGCAAGTGCTCTGCCACTGAGCTGTTTCCCCAGCCCCCCTCTCCGCATTTTAATAATGATGAAACTAATGCCCGGGAGATTGGGAGGCAGCTGCCCTGTGACTTGAACACAGGCCGGTCTGCTGCAGAGCTGGAACACTTGACGGCCATGCCGTGTGGCCTCCCTGGCCAATATCTATTTGCTGGAACTCTATTAATTGGTGTGTCAGGACATCTGTGTACGATGGAAATTGATGTTCGTCCAGATGACACTGAGATCCTTTTACGCTCGGGCCTCTGTACCACACAGGGAAGGGGAGGGGACCAGAGGCTCCTGGGAGCATGTTCAATGGTGTGTCATGAATTTGTATTAGGAAAACAAACCCCAAAGCCCATCATTTCCAGTTCAAAATGAAAATGCAGAAAGTGGAGCAGGACAGAACTTGTGGGTGGATCAGGAAGGTTATGGAGAAGGAGTTCAGAGGCCATGAAACTTGTCAACAAAAGAGTCAGGCTCGGCCAGTACTTGGAAGGCTGAGACCGGAGGATCCGGGTTCGCGGCTAGCCTCAGCTACTTAGTGAGGCCCTCCGCAACTTAGTGAGACCCTGTTTCAAAATAAAGAATACAAAATAGGGCTGGGGGTGTAGCTCAGAGGTAGAATGCCCCTAGGTTCAATCCCCAGTACCGCAAAAAAGAAAGAAAGAAAGAAAGGAAGGAAGGAAGGAAGGAAGGAAGGAAGGAAGGAAGAAAGAGAAAGAAAGAAAGAAAGAAAGAAAGAAAGAAAGAAAGAAAAAAAAAAAAAAGAATGACCCACTGATTCAGGTTCTCCGAGCCCCAGTGCAGAGCCCAGCCTGGTCCAGCTGGAGTGTCCCCAGCCACAGCACTTGCAGAGACCCTGGGAACCTCTGGAGAGTAGTTCCAGGATCTTGGGGAAGAAGCTACAGGTTCCAGGGTCTCCTACAACAAAGTCACAGGACTTTGTTGACTGCAGGGCGCTTGGAAGCAGGTGTAGATAAAAGACCAGGGACCAGGGTTCTGAAGGGCAGAGCAACCCCCAGCCCCTCTTCTCTGCACTGCAGCTGCCCCCGCCCCGGCCTCTTTTAGCTTCTAGCTGCCTGGGGATATGTCATGCTCAATTCTAGTAGGTTCTTAATAGATTTTCTTTCTTTTAAAAATACGTGTGGTTTTGCTGTGTGTATGTAGACAAGTCATAGGTGCTCATTGTTTTTCGAAAAATCAAATGCATCAATTAAAAATGAAGCCACTCTGCCCCTAGATGCTGCTCTGCGTGAACCTCAAAGCAGCGGGGTTTTTTTTTTCTGTCTCAAAATGACAAACCCTTCTGGGGAAAGATGTAAGATGTCCAGAGAGCCAGGGGCAGCAGCCGGGCATCCGGAGTGGGAGAGAAAGAGCTGCTTTTCATTATTTACTCTGTGACATGCTTACACATTAATTTTTTTATTTTTATTTATTTTTTTTTACGGTACTGGGGATTGAACCCAGTAGCATTTTACCTCCAAGCCTCACCCCCAGCCCTATTTTTTTATTCTTTATTTTGAAACAGGGTCTCACTAAGTTGCAGAGGGCCTCACTAAGTAGCTGAGGCTGGCTGCGAACCTGCGATCTTCCTGTCTCTGCCTCCCAAATACTGGGATTACAAGCGTGAGCCACCACGCCCGGCTACGCTTACACATTTATGCCCATGTACTTTATATTTTAATTAACGAGTAAAATTAATATTATTACATTAAAATATGCTATTAGCTGGGCGTGGTGGCACACGCTTGTAATCCCAGTACTTGGGAGGCAGAGACAGGAGGATTGCAGGTTTGAAGCCAGCCTCTGCAACTTAGTGAGGCTCTCAGCAATTTAGTGAGACCCTGTTTCCAAATAAAAAAAAAAAATAAAATAGGGCTGGGGGTGTAGCCCAGAGGTAGAAGGCCCCTGGGTTCCATCCTCAATACAAAATAAATAAATAAATAAATAAATAATAAAAAATAAAATATGCTATTAAATAAATTATTCACTTTATACAACATTTGCCATTGAAGTACTTTTTTATTTTACTTTATTTATTTATTTATTTATTGTGGTACTGGGGATTGAACCCAGGGGCAATCTATCTCTGTGCTACACCCCAGCCCTATTTTATTTTTCATTTGGAAACAGAGTCTCGCTAAGTTGTTGAGGCTGGCCTCAAACCTTCGATCCTCCTATCTCAGCCTCCCAAGCACTGGGATTATAGATGTGCAGCACTATACCTGGATGAAGTGCTTATTTTATTTTATTTATTTATATATTTTTGTGATACTGGGGATTGAACCCAGGGGTATTTTATCTCCAGCTTTTTCTTATTTTGAAATAGGGTCTTGTTAAGTTGCTGAGGCTAGCCTGTCTCAGCCTCTTTAAGTACTGGGATTACAAGTATGTACCACCATGCCTGGCTGAAGTGCTTTTTTTTTCAGTACTGGGGATTGAACCCAGGGGCATTCTACCTCTGAGCTACACCCCCAGCCCTATTTTTTTTTATTCTTTATTTTGAAACAGGGTCTCACTAAGTTGTAGAGGGCCTCACTAAGTAGCTGAGGCTGGCCGCGAACCCGGATCCTCCGGTCTCAGCCTCCCAAGTACTGGGATTACAAGCGTGCACCACCACGCCCAGCTTGAAGTGCTTATTTTAAAAACAATCTAAGTAATCACTGAATATTCAAGATACGGATAAGCCAAGATGTTCTGGCTCTGATCGCCATTTATCATCTCCATTGTTGTTATTATTGTTTAGTTTGTGTTTAATAATAGTTGCTCTTTTCAACTAACGCAGAAAGGCCAGTATAGACTTAGTGCTTGGTTCCCAGCCCGCAGGTCTGGAGGTCACGTGTCAATATCGGGCTTCAGCTGAGGCTTGGAGCCCGGGGTCAGGACTGTGTTGGAGGTGAGTTACAATCAGAGTCATAGAGTTGGGGGACCTCAGGGACTGTGTCCCCGGATGCCCTCATTTTAGGAGGCAGCTTAGAGAGGCAGTGTGACTCGCCTGAAGTCCTGCAGGGACCCAGTGACCTAGGGTCCAGCCACACCATCTGGTACACAGGCTTCTTTCACCATCAGCTTATCTTAAATACTTTGGGTTCCTCATCCTCTTCTTTTCTTTTTCGGTACTGGGGATTGAACCCCGGGTTGCTCTACCACTGAGCTACACCCCCAGCTCTTTTTAGTATGTATGTATGTATGTGTATGTATGTATGTATGTATGTATGTATTGGGGATTGAACCCAGGTCATTCCACCTCTGAGGTGCACCCCCAGCCCCTTTATTTTTTTTTTAAACAAACAGGGTCTTGCTAAGTTGCTGAGGGTCTCCCTAAGTCGCTGAGGCTGGCCTCGAACCTGTGATCCCTCCCAAGCACTGGGATTACAGGTGTGCACCACCATGCCTGGCCATCATCCACTTTTTTGAGGGGTTCGTTCACAACACCTCTGTCTTCTTTGCCCCTTTTCCTGCAGGGGCCTCCAGCATGACCGAGAATGACCGGAAAGGCCACAAAAAAGGGGCTGGGGGTGCACCTCAGAGGTGGAATGACCTGGGGCTGTGCTTGGCTTTTTCATATTCACACCCCATCAGCCTGAGCTGGTGTGGCACTCTCTGCTGTTGTTTGTCATTCACTGACCCTGGGTGCTGGGGCGCCCGGTGGGCCATGGGAAGGGGCATGGTGGCCCTGGGCTGAACCTCAGGAGGATTGCAGTTGCCAAGACCCCCTGTACCTCTCTGTCCCACCCCCAGCGCCCCTCCTTTCAGGGCCAAGCCAAGCTGGCTACGATGCTCTGAGGGTGGCCCTGACCAGAGGAAGAAAGACGGTGTGAAGGCCAGGGTTCCCAGGGCGGCTGCGCCCTGCAGGCCAGGCTCAGATGGAGGGGGCCAGGGCTTCTCTCTGACCACGGAAGCCAAGGGAGAGTTCTATTCTGCGATGGCCTCAGACATGCCCAGGGGGAATTTCATGTGCTCTTCTGTGCTTCATCTAAAAGAGCAGAGAGACCCATCAGAGAGATGAAGCAGCTGTTGCCTGGGGGTGTCTGGGTTTCTCTGGGCACCTTAGACAGAGAGTCCCAGGCCAGGTGCCAGTCCTCAGGAGAGAACTGGCTGTCCCCTCTCTTGTCCGTCTGTCCTGGCTGGGGCTGAAGGTCCCCCCCTTCTTGGGAGAGGTAACTGGCTTTCATCAGAGGCCAGGAGGACCCCTGGGGACGCCCAGCGTATAGGGGTTCATGGTCAGTGCCGCCCGGGAGCAGGCTCTCCAGCCTCCCTGGACTATCAGTGCAGAACTGTCTGATCAACAGCCTTCGCCATTTTCCCGGGACAGGTCCTCCCCTGAGAGCAGAGAGCCCTGGCATCAGTTGTGGGGTTCTTGGTCAAGGATCTAGGACATGGTGAACTAGATTTCATTTAAGGCTGTGTACCCCAGTATTTCCTGAGGGGGAGGCATTCGTCAGTCTGAATGTTTCTTTTTTAGCCAAGTGCACGGAGTCCTGCAGGGCCCTGCGCTGGGTAGAGGAAGTACATGTGACGTGATGCAGCCAGTGGGTGGGTGCTTGGAATGAGAGGTGTTTCTAGAACATTATCAGGCTGGGGCAGGTGTAACCAAACCCCACAGGGTGGCCCACAGCCCACGCTCCTCAGAAACATCTGGCTCAGCCCTGCAGCCCTAAGGCTGCCTGTGACTCTGGTTCCCCTGAGTAAGAAGTGGAAAGTTTTCTAGCTTTCCATCTTCTGTTATTTCTGCTCGCCACAGGCTTCTGTGCTGTTGCTGTCAGTGTGGACGCTCTCGTGTGGAGCTGGGACAGAGATGGAAAGCAGGCCTGGGCAGGGAGAGGGGGGCAGAGGGGCATGATGTCCCGGGGCCCTTCCGTGTCTGTGCAGCTTGCAGGGGCAGCTCAGTGGAGACAGAATCAAGTGTGGCTTTCTCAGGACTGAGACTGGACCCCCATCTCCTAGCTGGGAGCGGACATGCAGTGACCCCTGACTACCGGCCCCAGCTGCCACCTCTCTGACCTCCTCTTTCCTCCATCCCTGCAGATGATCCCTCCTGACCAGGAGCTGCTGGTGTGGTATGGAAACTCACACAACACTTTCCTGGGCATCCCTGGTGTGCCGGGGCTGGAAGAGGAGCAGAAAAAGAACAAGCATGGTAGGTATTCCCCATGGGACCACAGAGACAGAGACCCACGTGGGTGAGAGCCTTGGGGGCGGGGCCAGGGAGCCTTCTGGCCTCAGGGGACACTGGTTCAACCTCCAGTAGCACCAAACAGATGGGACCCACTGGTCCAACAAGGCTCATGCCCCTGGAGTGACCAGCATGGTCCGAGCATGGGTGGGAGACAGTCCTCTTGCTTTCTGGCCAGAATAGCTTTCTGGGGGCAGGTGCAGGAGACCCCGGAGAGGCAAAGGGCTGTGACAGGAGGAGAAATTAGCAGGACTTCAGGAGCCTGGATTGAGTTCCAGTTTTGCGGTACAATCTTGGAAACAGTGGTGCCTCAGTTTCCTTATCTGTACAGGGAAGGTGTTGGGTGAGGTGATCTCTAAGTTTCCTGTCAGCTCTGCCTGCTAAACAAAAGAATGAGCCTGTGGGTGTGTCAGGGACGCTGCCCTTCACGGTGGAGACTACTTGCTTGCTCTATGCCGTGCCAAGTATTAGGCTAGATATGGTTCCCCTGGGTTGGAAACGAAAACCTTTGATGAGTGTCTTCCCAGCTAGACCTTACAAAATCCCTGGGAACTTTCTCCTCCTCCTCCTCTTCTTTTCCTCCTCCTCCTCCTCCTCCTCCTCCTCCTCCTCTTCCTCCTCCTCCTCCTTTTTCTTCATGGTACTAGGGATTGAAGCCAGGGACATTCTACCTCTGAGCTACACCCCCAGGCCTTTAAATGTTTTGTTTTGAAATAGGGTCTTGCTAGGTTACTGTAAGTCTATATTGCTGAGGCTGTCCTTGAACCTGCAATCCTCCTGTCTCAGCCTCCCAAGTACTGGGATTACAGGTGTGTACCACCACACCTGGTTCAGGGAATTTCATTATCCTTATTTTTAGAGGATGAACCTGAGGCTCATGAACTACTGGTTTTGTTTTGTTTTGTGGTACTGAGGATTGAACCCAGTGGCAGGGGCACTGGACCTCTGAGCTACACCCCCTAGCCCTTTTGTCTTGTTTTGAAATAGGGTCTTACTAGGTTGCTGAGTCTCACTATTTGCTGAGGCTGTCCTTGAACCTATCTATGATCCTCCTGTCTCAGCCTCCCAAGTACTGAGATTACAGGCGTGCCCCACCATGCCCGGCTTGCAGCTGATGTTTTACAAACATTTATTTCTCTGATCCTTATGGGGGCAATGCTATTGGTTACTTCCACTTCAGGGATGAGAAAACCGAGGAGCAGTTCCCGGGTACAAAGGGCACCTAGGGGTAGACGAGGCACGAATACTTTGCAGGGTGACAGGCAGGTTGAGAGTGGATGCAGGGAAATTCACTGTCGAGCCCCGGGGCAGGACCCCGGCCCTCTTTGGTCCTCGATCCCCCCTCCCGTAAATATTTGTGAGATGAATAAGTGAGAGGTGTTTTTTTGGGGGTGTTTTTCATAGTCGCTATCTTTATGGATGATCCACTGTAAGCCAGGCAGTTTGCACACGGACTAAGGCAGGTAAAGCGCTGAGCACCGAGAAAACCTTCAATAGACCCAGTTTGCTCATCTGGAACCCTGCCTAGCTCGGAGAGGAGGTACTAGATGCCCATTTTGCAGATGATCAAGCCGATCAAGGGCTACCGAGGAGGTCGCTAGGTCCCCCAGGTCCCCCAGCATGATCTGGAATCTGCTCTTAAGTGACCCAAGTCAGTGTCCTTCGCTGTCCCTGGCCCGCGGGGCGGGGGGCGGCGGCGGGGCCCACGGGTCTCCCCAGCGGGTTCTAACGGCGCTGCGCCCTCTCCCTCCGCTCCCGCCCGCCCCGCCGGCCCCGCGCTCCGCCCGCGCGCCCAGAGGACTTCCACCCGGCCGACTCGGCGGCCGGCACGGCGGGCCGCATGCGCTGCGTCATCTGCCACCGCGGCTTCAACTCGCGCAGCAACCTGCGCTCGCACATGCGCATCCACACGCTGGACAAGCCCTTCGTGTGCCGCTTCTGCAACCGCCGCTTCAGCCAGTCGTCCACGCTGCGCAACCACGTGCGCCTGCACACGGGCGAGCGCCCCTACAAGTGCCAGGTGTGCCAGAGCGCCTACTCGCAGCTGGCCGGCCTGCGCGCCCACCAGAAGAGCGCGCGCCACCGGCCGCCCAGCGCCGCGCTGCAGGCGCACTCGCCCGCGCTGCCCGCGCCGCACGGGCACGCGCCCGCGCTCGCCGCCGCCGCCGCCGCCGCCGCCGCCGCCGCGCACCACCTGCCGGCCATGGTGCTGTGAGCGCGCCCCGCCCGCGCGCGCGCCCCGGAGGTGACCCCCGGCGCGCGCGCGCAGCCCCGCTCCGCAGATGAGGACACCGAGGGCCGACGCCCCTGGCCCAGGCCGCCCAGCTGGTGGGGTTGCTCGGCCCCGACTCCTCCGAGGAGGGGTCCCCATGCCGGCTCACCCCGGAGGCCCCCTCTTCCCGCAGAGCCGGCCGTCCAGTTGGGCATCGCTCTCGAGGGTGGCGGAGAGGGAACCGAAGGCTCCGAGGGGACTCAGCCCCCGCCGCCCCCACAGAGGGTTCCGTGCTGGGAATGGAGGGAGAGCGAGCACCCGGTCCCAGTGCGGCCCGGGGCGGGGGGCGCCCATCGCTGCCTCCTGGGGTTGGAGCCCTAAAGTGACTGGAGTCAGAGACACGATCTAGAGAGTCGGGAGCGATTGGGGCCCAGGGGCAGCCAGCAGAGACCCGGAGAGACCTGTGCCTTCCGGGCCCTTCCTTCCTTTAGGCCGCCTCATCCCACACCTGGCTCGCCGTGTGCCAGGCAGCTCGGAAGTGAAGGCACAAGGGATATTCCCTGTAGGGCCCCGGGCAAGCCCCGCCCCTCGCTGGGCCTCTGTTTCCCCAAGTGTAAAACGAGGGTGTTGGTGCGGTGTCCCCTCCCCTTCATCTCTGACATCATGCTTAGGAAGGAAGCGGTACCCCCACACACACCCCTATCCTACACGCACACTCTAGCAGAAGCAGCGCGAGGCTGGCGCCGCTGCCCCGGAGCCGGAGACGAGGTTGGCTTCGGTGCCCAGAAAGCACTTCCGAGCTGCGAAGCATCCGCGGGGCTGCAGCCAGGTCTCCGCACCCTTCCTCTCGCCCCTGCCCACGGTGTCCCTAGCTCCGGCCGCGGGCGCCCTCTGGTGTCGTCTCACACCTCGCAGTCCTTGACCAGAATTCCCGTAGTGGGTTTTGTAAAATACAGAAACTATAATAATATTAATGAAAAGTATAAAGTGTATAGAGTTTTCAAGAAACTGTGTTCTACTTCCAGAAAATGGTCACTTTAACTTTGTAAATATTTATCTAAAATGATATTTACAAAACTGTGATATATATTATTTGATTGTATATGTACAACTGTAAATACATTTGTACCTTTCTTGTATTCTAAAATAAAAATTACTTGGAACACTTATCATTTGGCATCGGAATGAGTGGGCCCTCTTGATTGAATGAGAAAGAAACAGGGAGGGGGCGGTGAGCTGTTCCACTCAATGGTGCTGACATCTGCCAGTGTCCTCTGTAGGGAAAACCTGTGTCACCCTGGGGAGCACAGCCCAGAGAGAAGGGACACTGTAACAGAGGCCAGCCCTGTCTGGAAGTTCAGGTATGTATCCCCAAAGACCCTCATACTTTGGGGGATCCATCTGGCACCATGGCAGAGGGGCATGGGCAGAGAAGCCCACCTGAGGAGCTCACCCGCAGGTCCCATTGGGATTTGCTCCCTAGGGCCAGTGGAGGAGGTCACCCCTGGGTCCTCTCCTCCCCCACGCTTGCCTCTCTTCCCATGCATGCTTCCATAGCTGCTGCTGCTGCTTCTTGCAGTACTGGGGATTGAACCCAGGAGCATTCTACCTCCAAGCTACACCCCCAGCCCTATTTTTTTGTTGTTGTTTCTTTTGAAACAGGGTCTCCTAAGTTTCAGAGGGCCTCACTAAGTAGCTGAGGCTGGCCGCGAACCTGTGATCTTCCTGTCGCAGCCTCCCAAGTACTGGGCTTACAAGCGTCCGCCACCATGCCCGGATTCCACAGGCTTCTAATGCCTCTGGTGGCCCCTGCATTACCCTCCTCCTATGACAGCCCCAGCCAGGCCTCTCCTTCACTCCACCAAAGCTTATCTTTCCTGAGTCCCCTTCCTTCTGGGAGCTGATGGGTAAAGCGGAATTAAATGCCGCCCTGGCCTGCATGTCGAGTTTCTCAGAGAGTAATGCTGACTTCCTAAAGAAGGGCCTATGGGAGTCAGACTTCAGATAAGTCAAATAGGGCACTTGAACAAAAATCTACTTTATTGTCTACCGATCATTCTGTTCTGTGAAGTTCCGCTGACAGATCTCAGAGGCCACACCCAGGCTCCAGAACCCCCCCTGGTGGCCATGTGCCATAATTGCAGCCCAAGGTCTCAGGTGTGCCGGCGGACCTGCTGAGCCGGCCAGGGACCTGGGATACAAGGATGAGATGTGAACCATGGTGCCCAGGAGTCTGCACCCTGGAGGGAGGGCTGTGCTGAAAAGCCTAACCTCTTTTTTTTTTTTTTTGCGGTACCGGGGATGGAACCCAGGGGCTTTCTACCTCCGAGCTACACCCCCGGCCCTATTTTTTATACTTTATTTTGAAACAGGGTCTCACGAAGTTGCGGAGGGCCTCACTAAGTAGCTGAGACTGGCTGCGACCCCGGATCCTCCGGTCTCTGCCTCCCAAGTACTGGGATTACAAGTGTGCACCATCACGCCCAGCCTTATTTTTTTTATTTTGAAACAGGGTCCTACTACGTTTCAGAGGGTCTTGCTAGCTTGCTGAGGCTGGCCTTGAACCTGCGATCCTCCTGTCTCAACCTCCCAAGTGCAAGGAATCCGGGCATGCACCACTACGCCTGGCTATATAGGTCTTATTTTTCAACCAATATTTTATGGCTGTATTCTCTGTGCCAGATGCCAGATGTGGTTCTATGCGGTGACGTGTACTGAACAAAGCCGACTGAGTCCTGGTTTTCAGAAATAGTCCATGTTTCAGCTGGAGGAAACCAATCCCGGGGTGGTGATGAGTGTTCGTGGGACCGAGGGAAGCCAGCGGGTCTGGCTGCGGCTCAGTGAGTAATGGCAGTGGGTCAGGAGGAGAGCGAGGTCGGAGACAGGCAGGGGCCGCGATGATGAGTTTGGATTTTATTCTTAGTGTAAAGGGAAGCTGCCAGAAGTGTTTTAAGCAGGGAAGTGATTTAATGTGATCTGTTTTAAAAAGCTCCCTCTGGCTGCTGTGTGTGTGTGTGTGTGTGTGTGTGTGTGTGTGTGTGTGTGTGTGAGAGAGAGAGAGAGAGAATGCATACCAGAGAGATATACACTGTTGGAGCCCACCAACCATCCCACTACGAACACACCTATAATCTAATAAAGATGGGCTTGCTGGCGTGGAGTGTGTGTGTGTGTGTGTGTGTGTGTGTGTGTGTGTGTGTGTGTGTGAAAGGTAAAGTTAGGGCGATGAGACAGGAGCTTATTATAGTTGCCCTGGTGAGAGATGACACTGATTAGCAGATAAACAGATATGGGAGGAAATAGGGAGTAGCAGGGCATGGTGTACACACCTGCAATCCCAGTACTTGGTAGGCTGAGGCAGGGGGATCACAGGCTCAAGAACAATCACAACACAACCTAGTGAGACCCTGTTTAAAAGCAAAAAATAAATAAATAAAATCAGAGCCGGGCATGGTGATGCATGCCTGTAATCCTAGTACTTAGGAGGTTGAGACAGGGGGATCGCAGGTTTGCAGCCAGCCTCAGCAACTTAGTGAGGCCCTCCACAACTTAGTGAGACCCTGTTTCCAAAAAAAAAAAAAATAGGTCTGGGGGTATAGACTGGAGGTAGAAGGCCCCTGGGTTCAATCCCCAGTACCATAAATAAATAAACAAATGAATTAATAAATTCAGGCTGGGGGTGTATCTTGGAGGTACAATGCCCTTGGGTTCAATCCCCAGTACCACAAAAAGAAAAGAAATCACACAAGGAATTGAGACTCACACTCATAGCCTTGTGGACTTCACCTTGGCTGAGCCTCAATGCCTGAATCTGGGCTCAGAAATCCCTATGTTTGGCTGGGCGTGGTGACGCACGCTTGTAATCCCAGCACTTTGGGAGGCGGAGACCGGAGGATCCGAGTTTGCGGCCAGCCTCAGCTCTCTCTCTCTCTCTCTCTCTGTCTCTCTCTCTCTACCTAGTGAGGCCCTCCGCAACTTCGTGAGACCCGGTTTCAAAATAAAAGTATAAAAAAAATAGGGCCGGGGGTGTAGCACAGAGGTAGAACGCACCTGGGTTCAATCCCCAGTACCACACACACACACACAAAAAGAAATCCCTATGTTCTACCCCCTCCCTGCTCCGGTGGGGCAGCTGTTTCCAGTGCTCACCCCTCTGTGGTGGAGCAGAGAGAGGAACTGGTGCAGAATTCAGAGTCTTGGATTCTAGTCCCAGCAGCAGGTCTGTTATGGGGACTTAGTGGCCCTAAATAATCATGGAGAATAGCAAGGTCACTGGGTGCCGAAGGGCACGCCTGTAATCCCAGTACTTGGGAGGCTGAGACAGGAGGATCGCAGGTTCACAGCTAGCCTCAGCAACTTAGCGAGACCCTTAGCAACTTAGCAAGACCCCGTTTCAAAATACAAAATAAAAAGATCTGGGGATATAGCTCAGATGTTGAATGCCCCTGGGTTCCATCCCCAGTACTCCCCCCCCCAAATTAGGAAGGCCTCTCTCATAGATGGGCTGGCTGTGAGGAAAAGTAACATGTTTGTAAAGTGTTCAGCAAAGGACCAGAGACGCTGGAAGGAAATCTTTGGTAAACAGTGCAGGCTCTGGGGGAAAGCAGGTGCAGCTGGATCAAGCACTGGCCTTGCTACCAACTGCTCTGTGAATTCTAGTCCTTTGGGGGCCTCCATTTTCTCCTCTATAAATAGGTATGCATGGGGGGCTTGGTGGTGCATGCCTGCAATACCAGTGTTTGGGAGGCTGAGACAGGATCGCAGGTTCCTGGCCAGTTCCAGCAACTTAGTGAGGTCCCTGTTTCAAAATAAAAGAATAAAATAGGGCTGGGAGTGTAGCTCAGAGGTAGAATGCCCTTGGGTTCAATCCCTGGTACCCCCCTCCATAGGTATCCTTAATGACAATCCTGTAATAGGCTCAGTGAATGTGGGTGCTGTGAGGATGGGCCGGGCTAAGGTTACATCTCTTCCCCCTGAGGTGAAACTGGGTGATGCCATGACTATATCCCAACTAATTCTAGGGACACTGCCTGTTGCCCAGCTCCCTACCTGCCTGGCTAGGCTGGCTCAAAGGACACCGTCGCCCTCTTATGGCCACAATGGGACTCGACAGATGGGTGGATCTTGAACTTTGATGGCGCTAGTTCTTCCAGGTCCACTTACTCAATGACAAATGGGGCACTAGCATTTATGTCATTTACTGCCTGGCAGGGTGGGCTTTCTTGACAAGTGTGGTTGTAGCTGGGGTGATGGGGCACGCCTATAATCCCAGTACTTGGGAGGATGAGACAGGAGGATCGCAGGTTCAAGGACAGCCTCAGCAACTTAGCGAGACCCTCAGTAACTTAGTGAGACTCTGTTTAAAAATAAAAAATAAAAGCCGGGCGTGGTGGCGCACGCTTGTAATCCCAGTACTTTGGGAGGCGGAGACCGGAGGATCCGGGTTCACAGCCAACCTCAGTGCGCATGCGCACGCGATCTCTCTCTCTCTCTCTCTCTCTCTCTCTCTCTCTCTCTGTCTCTGTCTCTCTCTCTCTCTCTCTACCTAGTAAGGCCCTCCGCAACTTCGTGAGACCCAGTTTCAAAAATAAAGCATAAAAAATAGGGCTGGGGGTGTAGCGCGGAGGTAGAACGCCCCTGCGTTCAATCCCCGGTACCGCAAAAAATAAATAAATAAATAAATAAATAAATAAATAAATAAATAAATAAATAAATAAAAATAAAAATAGGGCTGAGGATGTAGCTTGGAAATAGTAGGCTTGATTTACCTGATTTCCTGACTACAGCGTGGGTGGCTGACGCAAGCTATTTCATTTAATCCTCTTTTTAATTTTTAAAAATTTTCATACTTAAGCTGGGCGTGGTGGCACACGTTTGTAATCCCAGTACTTGGGAAGTGGAGACCGGAGGATCCGGGTTCGCGGCCAGCCTCAGCTACTTAGTGAGGCCCTCCGCAACTTAGTGAGACCTTGTTTCAAAATAAAGAATAAAAAATAGGGCTGGGGGTGTAGCTCGGAGGTAGAATGTCCCTGGGTTCGATCCCCAGTACAGAAAAAAAAAAAAAAGAGAGAGAGCAGATAAAGCCACAGGCATCGCCTACCCACCATTGAATCTTTAGAACAGTTCCCCGCACACGGAGAGCGCTGAGTTCGCTGTGTGAGTAAATGCAAGTGACGATCTTTGCATTTCGTGTGCATTTGCCCTCTCTACCAAATATACGTCTCTCTCTCTCTCTCTCTCTCTCTCTCTCTCTCT
>PVJS01003454.1:0-75507 GCA_004027185.1 Glis glis | reverse complement strand
CTCTTGCCTTATTGCTCTGGCTAGAGTCTCAAGTACTATATTGAAAAGGAGTGGTGACAGCGGACATCCTTGTCTTGTTCCTGTTTTTAAAGGGAACTCTCGAAGTTTTTCCCCATTCAGTATGATGTTGGCTGTGGGCCTATTGTATATTGCCTTTATGATGTTGAGGTATGTTCCTTCTATTCCAATTCTCTGCAGTATTCTTATCATGAATGGGTGTTGGATTTTGTCAAATGCTTTTTCAGCATCTATTGAAATGATCATGTGTTTTTTGTCTTTAGTTCTGTGTATGTGGTGGATTGTTTTTCGTATGTTGAACCAGCCTTGCATTCCTGGGACGAACCTGACTTCGTCATGATGTATGATTTTCGTGATGTGGTTTTGAATGCGCGTTGCTAGTATTTTGTTTAGAAGTTTTGTGTCTAAGTTCATCAACGAATTAGGTCTGTAGTTTTCTTTTCTTGAGCTGTCTTTGTTTGGTTTTGGTATTAGTGTGATGTTGGCTTCATAGAATGTGTTTGGGAGAGTCCCATTTCTTTCTATTTCACGGAATGGATTGAGGAGTATTGGGATTAGTTCTTCTGTAAAGGCTTTATAAAATTCACCTGGGAAACCATCTGGACCTGGGCTTTTCTTTGATGGTAGGCTCTTTATTGCTGCTTCAATCTCGTTAATTGCTATTGGTTGATTTAAATTTTCTATGTCTTCTTGATTCAACTTAGGAAGGTTGTACATGTCTAGAAACTTGTCAACATCTTCTAGGTTTTCCATTTTGTTGGAGTATAGTTTTTCGAAGTAGTTTCTGATTATCCTCTGGATTTCCGTGCTGTTGGTGGTAATATCACCTTTTTCATCTCTTATTTTAGTAATTTGGATTGATTTCTTTCTTTTGGGTAGGTTGGCTAGTGGTTTGTCTGTCTTGTTTATTTTTTCAAGGAACCAGCTTTTGGTTTTGTTGATTTTTTGTATTTTTTTATTCTCTACTTTGTTGATTTTTTGCTCTGATTTTAATAATTTCCTGTCTTCTACTAGCTTTGGGGTTAGACTGTTCCTGTTTTTCAAGGGCTTAGAGGTGTGTCATTAGGTTATTTATTTGGTGATTTTCTGTTCTTCTTATGTGGGCACTCAGTGCTATGAGTTTTCCTCTTAATACTGCCTTCAGGGTGTCCCAGAGATTTTGATATGTTGTGCCTCTGTTTTCATTTGTTTCTAGGAATTTCTTAATTTCACCCCTTATTTCTTCTTTTACCCATTCCTCATTCAACAGTGTGGTATTCAGTCTCCACGTGTTTATGAGGTTTCTCTGGGTCTTCTTATAGTTGATCTCTAGTTTCATTCCATTATGGTCTGAAAAGACGCAGGGGATTATGTCACATTTTTTGAACTTGCTAGTACTCACTTTGTGGCCTAGAATATGGTCTGTTTTAGAGAAAGTTCCATGAACAGCTGAAAAAAATGTGAATTCAGCTGTAGTTGGGTGGAATATTCTGTATGTGTCTACTAGGTTCATTTGGTTTATGGTGTTCCTTAGGTCTGAGGCATCCTTAGTGACCTTTTATCTTGAGGATCGATTTAGTGGTGTGAGAGGTGTGTTGAAGTCTCCCAATATTATTGTATTGGGATCTATTTGTGTTTAAATGTCACGTAGAGTGTCTTATGAAAGTGGCTGCACTTATGTTTGGGGCATATATGTTGGCTATTGTTATATCCTCTTGCTGGATTGTTCCTTTTACCAGTAAGAAGTGACCTTCTTTGTCTCTTCTGATAAGTTTAGGTTTGAAGTCTAATTTGTCTGATATCATAATTGCTACTCCTGCTTGTTTTCAAGTTCCATTAGCGTGGATTACCTTGCTCCACCCCTTCACCTTTAGTTTGTGTGCATCTTTGCTTGTAAGGTGTGTTTCTTGCAGGCAGCATATAGATGGATTGTGATTTTTAATCCATTTTGCCACCTTATGTCTTTTGATTGGGAAGTTGAGGCCATTTATATTCAGCATGATTATTGCGAGATGGGTTTTCATTCCTAATATTTTGAGATTTAATTTCTGTTTGAGGTAGTGTTTGTTCTTTGCCTAGTTGTTTGTTTGATGGGAATCACTGTTTCTCTGGTTCTGGCATTTCCTTTTTTTTTCTTCTTTGTAATTAATCTCTTTGAGCATTTTCTCTAGTGCCGGTTTGGAAGACATGAAGTCTTTCAGCTTCTGTTTGTCATGGAAGGTTTTTATTTCTCCATCAAATTTGATAGATATCTTTGCTGGGTAGACAAATCTTGGCTGGAGGTTGTTTTCTTTCAGAGTTTGGAATATGTCGCTGCAGGCCTTCCTGGCTTTCATGACTTGCTTTGGAAGGTCGGGAGTGATTCTTATTGGTTTGCCTCTGAATGTTACTTGCTCTTTTGCTTTCACTGCCTTTAAGATTCTCTCCTTAGCCTCTACATTGGTCAATTTGATTATTATGTGGCGTGGTGAAACTCTTTTCTGATCCTGTCTATAGGGGGTTCTATATGTTTCCTGTACCTGTATATCGACCTCTCTTTCTATGTTTGGAAAATTTTCTAATATTACTTCTCTGAATACATTATCGATTCCTTTAGTTTCAGCTTCTAATCCCTCTTCTATGCCTATTATTCTTATGTTTGCTCTTTTAAGACTGACTGAGATCTCTTCAATGTCCAATTCATGCTGTCGAATTGTTTTTTCTAATGTATATACTATGTGTTCATTTTTGGAGAGGTCATCTTCTAAGAGTGAGATTCTGTTTTCCATGTGGTCTAGTCTATTGCTGATGGTCTGTATTGATGCCTTCGTTTCAATTATTGCATCCTTCACTCCCTTCAGAGCTTCTTTTTGATTCCTGCTTATTTGCTCCTTCATTTCTATCAGGCTCTCTCTGAATTCTTTTCGGAAATCCTGTATTATTTCCTCTATTGAAGTTCTGAATTGTCCTTCTGCCAATCTTTGCTCTTCTGAGTTGGTGGGTTCTGTTGTTGTGGGGTTGTGGAGGCTCATTGTTTCTTTGCTATTCTTCCTTTTCATGGTTTCAGGTTTCTTATGTTTATACCTTTGTTACTTTTGGTAGCTCTTCCTCTCTCACGCTATGTCTAATCCCTCTCCCTTTATATTTTCTTATCCTGGGGGTAGATAGTTGCTACCAGGTGAGCCTTAAAGGTGAGTGGCCTTTACTGAGTGATTATTCTCACTTTCTCTGTCTAATGTCCATTTGCAGGCCAATTCTTGGTCTCCTTCAGTGATTGGGACCCTTGCCTGGTACATCTCACTACCTGTGTGTGCGACCATTGCCACTATTGTCCCTCTCTCTGCAAGCTTGGGTCTCCGCGGTCTCCACTTGGACTGTCCCTATATCTCTGTCTACACCTATGGCAGGAGTCACCAGCAGGGGGCCCCAGGCTTGTGTCTCTCTTTGCCTACAGAAGCAGTGGTTGTCGCTTTGCTCTGATTCTGTATAAACATGGAACTCCACGTTTTCCACTGGGAGGGCTGGTTTGGTACAATTTTCTCCAGGTACCACAGCTGTATGTCCTGTGGTTATCCCTGGGGACTCTATAAGGGTGCTGCGACCCCCAGGTTGCAAGTCTGTCCCACCCAAATGTCACCAGGGATTGTCTGCTTATCCACATGTCTACTGTGTCCCACAGCAGACCCCACTCCCGCCTCCACCAGGGTAATACGCACTGTCCTAGACCCCGCGAGTCCCTGTGGCTGCGCTGGGTGGTCTCCCCCTGGGGCGGCTCGTTGACTTACAGTGTCCTTGAGCGCTGCTCTTAATCTCTGGGGGGGGGGCTCAGCTGCTGCCACAGGTTCTGGTCAGGCCTCCGGGTCCTGTGGACTCTGCCGAGTGTGGGTCAAACTGCTACTCGCTTTTGTCACTGATTCTCTGCAGTGCTGGTTTTAGAAGAGCTCCCTGTCTTCTTTGTTGGTGGCCTGCAGAAGCTGCCATATTCTCATATTTCTGTTATATTTTATAATTCTCTCTTTGGCTTAGTTTAAATCTATTAAAATTATCCATTCAAATTTTATTTTGCATATTCATCATTTCTAGAAATTGTATTCATTCCATTTCAAATATGCTTTGCATAGCCTTTATAGTTTATTGCTCCTTTCTTACATTTTCTATGTTTAAAAGTTTTCTTTAGCCCGGCCCCGTCTGGCTTCTCCAGGACAGGCGCCACCATGGTGCAGGCCTGGTACATGGACGAGTCCGCCGCCGACCCATGGCTGCCGCACAGCTCCGAGCCCGACCGGGCCATAAGCCTGGAGCAGCTGCGCGGGCTCGGCGTGCTCTACTGGAAGCTGGATGCTGACAAATACGAGAACGATCCAGAATTAGAAAAGATCCAGAGAGAGAGAAACTATTCCTGGATGGACATCATCACCATCTGCAAAGATAAACTTCCCAATTACGAAGAGAAGATCAAGATGTTCTACGAGGAGCACCTGCATCTGGATGAGGAGATCCGCTACATCTTGGATGGCAGTGGGTACTTCGATGTCAGGGACAAGGAGGACAAGTGGATCAGGATCTTCATGGAGAAAGGGGACATGATCACGCTGCCCGCCGGCATCTATCACCGCTTCACGCTGGACGAGACGAACTACGTGAAGGCCATGCGGCTGTTTGTGGGAGAACCAGTGTGGACGGCGTACAACCTGCCGGCTGACCATTTCGACGTCCGGGCGCAGTACGTCAGGTTCCTGGCACAAACGGCGTAGCAGGCGCCCAGAGGATCGCCACGCACCTGGACAGGTCCTCACCTGGCGACCGATCAGAAAGCCACCCACTTCTCTTCACTTTTATGTTATAGACTGCAGACTAGGTTCTTTTTTCTTGGCAAGATTATCTGATCAGAATATTTTTAATGAAAGGAGCTCTAAAACTGATTTTTACATGGAAGAAGCAATTAGAAATGTAAACAAGTCACCTTGATTTTCTCTAATTCAGCCAAGACTGGCGGCCAGGGGCTGGGTGGGTGGTGCGTCCATCCACAACAGAATGCAAGCTCACCTTTAGAGTGTCCCTGCTGCGCTTGTGGCAGGCGGGCGTAGTCCTGGAGACCAGGTAACTGGCCAGGTGGAAGGTGCTTTGCTCCCAGGTTGTCCCGGAGTGGAAAGAGCGCTCAGGTTAGGCACATTCTAGGTTGCCTGGGCCTCTGCCTTGTTCAAAATAAAGTAACTGCCTTCATTTAAAAAAAATAAATAAAAATAAAATAAAAGTTTTCTTTAGGCTAAACCACATTTTTTTTATAAATTGTGGCTGATGATTATAATCACCCTCTCCCTATATTACCACCCTGAGGACCAAATCTTTGGGCGGGGCCTTTGGGAGACATTCAACATCCAAACTGTAGCATTTTGCCCTGGCCCCCGAATGCTCATGTCAATTTCACAATGTGAAATGCACTCAGTCCATCCCCAAGGGTCTCCAAAGTCTTTCCTATTCCAGCTTTGTTCCAAAATCCAAAAGCCAAGTCTAAAGTCTCTTCTGAGACTTGAGGCAAACTCAGCTATAAGCACTTGCAAAAAAAAAGTTACATACTTCCACAATACAGTAGCGGGACAGGCACAGGTAAACATTACTGTGCAAAAGGGAAAAATAGGAAACTAGTAAGGAAGGATCAGCACAAAGCCAGACTAAACATTAAATCCTAAGTTCCATATCTGGGGTCTGGGGCACACTGGTGGCAAATGGGCGTTCAAGGGCCTGGGCAGCTCCATCCCTATGGCCTTGTTCCTTGCAGCCCGCATGGCATCTCTTGGGTGGGTTTCTTGTTGCTGCCTGCAGCTTCCTTTGGCAGATGTTGCATATTGTTGGCACCTCTTTTTGTGGGCTGCACTCCAGAAAGCTTTGGTTTCAGTCCCACAGCTCTAGGCATCGCCTTGTCGGGCTGCTTGCAAAGACTCCAGCCCTACAGGGCATTGCCTGGCCTCCCAGGCTTTCCTTTGAAGTCTCTTTGGAAGGAACAATGACCCCATAACCATCCATAAGATATTTAGAACCAAAATTCTTGGCTACAAGGATGAATAGCAAGGGTGGTACCAGCCTGAGGGTAAGCAGACAGATGCTGGGCAGATGTCCTTGCAGCAGTCTTTTTTTTTTTTAAACGGTGGGTTGTGGTAGCCGTTGTACAAGATTGTGTTCCCAGCAGTCTTTTGTGATAGTTTCTATCAGGCAATTGTATGTGAGACCCCTTCTTTGTAAACTTCTGCCTTTGTTTATTTATTTTGTTGTAACTGACACACATGACTCCATTTTAATTCTGACAACTTCCTTTCTCTCTCTATCTTTATCTCTCTCTCTATATATGTATACACACACACACACATATATATATATATATATACACATATATAGTTGTCAGTATATATATATACATACAACACATACTCTACATACACATACATATGAATCTATATGTATACATATATATGTTATAACACACATATGTTACATATATTTTTATATGTATATATTTTTCTGAATCATTTGAAGATGGGTTGAATTCAATATACTTCTCTTCTAAATACTTGAGCTTTCATCTGAAATATATATATTTGAATGCTTTCTTTTTTGGTACTGAGATTGAACCCAGAAGCATTCTACCTCTGAGCTACACTTCCGGCCCTATTTTACTATTTTTTTATTTTGAAATAGTCTTGCTAAGTTGCTGAGGGTCTCACTTAATTGCTGTGGCTTACCTCAAACCTGTGATCCTTCTGTCTCAGTCTCCAAGTACTGGGATTATAGTCATATGCCACTGTGCTCAGCTTGTATATGAAATTTTTAAAAATAAAATTATAATTTTATCATCCATCTAGGCAAACAAGACACTTATGTACCTTCCTATGTCTCCTCAACTTGCGTCATTGGTCATCCTCTCTCTCTTCTACTTTTTACCTTTTCTCCAGCCTATCATCTTGTTCAAGTCCCTCTCAAGTGTTATATATATACATATACATATACATATACATATACATATACATATACATATACATATACATGTAAAACACAACATTCCTTCCAGACACTGTCCAAATCTCTGTCCTCCACTTCTTTTTTTTATTGAAATGCGGAACTATAGGTCTTGAAAGAAATGTCTACACATTATGCTGGGTGTGTCAGTGAGGGTGTTTCTAGATAAGACTAACATACGAATCAGTAGACTGAGTAAAGTAAGATGACCCTGCCTTTCATGGGTGGGCATCATCTAATCGGTTGAAGATCTGAATAGAACAGGCTGAATGAGAGGGAATCCTGCTACATGACTGCCTTTGAGCTGGGAGATCTCTTTTTTCCTGCCTTGGGACTCAAACTGGCCTTGAGTCTATTGGTTTTTGGACTGGAACTACACTGTCACTTCTGGGTTTTCAGGCCTTCAGACTTGGACTAGGGCTTGTAAAAGAGATGGGAAAGTCATCAAAATAAAAATGGAGTTGCTTGTGTCAATTATAAACCAAACAATGCAAAAAAGTAAACAAAGCTAGGAAGTTTTGCATATACTTTCTTCATATGCAGGAAGTATACATGAATGACTGATAGTAACTATCCCAAAAGGCTCTGCCAGATGACAGGCATGCCGAAACCACTGCAAACTATGCAGAAAGGACTTCTATGAGGTCATCTGTCCAGTGACTGTCTGTTCAACCTCGGGCTGACATCATCCTTGCCATAAATCACTGTGGCCAAGGATTCTCGTTTCAAAATATCTGATGTAATCCTCATTTTTTCTTTAAAAATTTGTCTTGATCTCTTTGAATATGCCCTGAATTTATCATGGCACATGTGTTCGCAATGCAGTGCTCTGCTATTCCCAAATAAATGCCATTATTCTTTGGAGAATCTTTCTCTGATTGTTTTTTATGTAGGTTGGCAAACTATACCATTGGCCCTCCTGGGTCTCCAGCTTGCTAACTGCAGATCTTGGGACTTGTCCATCTCCATAATCTCATGAGTAAATTCCTTATAAGAAGGAACTCATCCTATGAGTGCTGTTTCTCTGAAGAACCTTGACTGGTACAGGCTGCATCTCCCCCATTACATCAGGATAACATGGATAGAGCTGGAAAAAAAGGATAAAGCCCAGCCACTGTGCCAATCCTCACCAGACTCTCTGCTGTGCTGGCCTCCTGTCAGCTATGTGAAGTTGGCCATATGAACTCCTGCCAGTTCAGGCACTGTCCTCACCTCCTGCTGCCCTCACCTCCCCATTGCTTTGATGGAACTAGAGGCATGCTTTCTCCTTTGGCTCCAGGCTCTGTTCTCTGAGCAGACATACAGAATGAGTAAGACCCAAGAATTTGTCCCTTGGACACTATCTTCTGAGCTACAGAGCTCAGGATGCTAGAAACCCTACCCTGAGTCAGGTGTGGTGGCACATGCCTGTAATCCCAGTACTTTGGAGACTAAGACAGGAGGATCTCAGGTTCGAGGTCAACCTCAGCAACTTAGTGAGGCCCTCAGCAACATAGTGAGACCCTGTTTCAAAATAAAAAATAAAATAGGGCTGGGGGTGTAGCTTGGAGGTAGAATGCCCCTGGGTTCAATCCCCAGTACCACACACACACAAACACACAAAGACTATCCTGATCATTTGGCCTTCCTTCCCTCCACAAAAGTTTAACCAGAAATTAGGACACATTACAATTTTTTTGTTTTGTTTTGTTTTTGGTACTTTGGATTAAACCAAGGGACATTCTGCCTCTGAGCTAGACTCCCAGCCTGATTTTATTTTTTATTTTGAAATAGATTCTTGCTAAATTGTTGATGGTCTCGCTAAATTGCTGAGACTGGTCTCAAACCTGTGATCCTCCTATCTCACTCTCCCAAGTATTGGGATTACAGGTGCATACCACCTGGCTTACTTTTATTTTTATTGTTGTTTTGTTTTTTGTTTTTAACCATAGCAAGCACAGAAACAAGGAACACCCAATGCCCTTGCATGGTGTGTGGGTGCAAGTGTGGGAGTTTGATATGTGACTAGAAGGATCTCTGGGTGGAGAGGGTTGTGCTTATGCAGCTCTGGGGAGCACTGTCATGTTCCCTCCACCTCACATTCTTACTAGAAACAGATGGTGGGCTCCATTCCTCCATGTCCTCACCTACCCCTTGGTCTTGTCAAATGTGAAGATGTTTGCCAAGTTGTTGGATATAAAATGGACTTTCATTGTGGATTAAATTTCCTTTCCCTGATTTCTAGTGAGGTTGAACATTTCCCCATTTTTTTTTTTTGGTCACTGAGATTTTTCTCTTCTATGAATTACCTTTTCATATCTTTTGCCCATTTTTCTACTGGGATGCTTGTCTTTTGCTTATTATTTGTGGATCTTTACATATTTTGAATACTAATTCATTGTTGCATGCTTTGTAAGTATCTGATTCAGTCTGTCTTGCTTTTTATTTTGCTTATCATATATTTTTTGTCATATACAAATTTCAAATTTTAATGTGGTGAAGTTTGGCAAATTTTAATGTGATCAAATGCACCGAGTTTCTCTTTTGTGGTTATATTCTTCCAAAAGTTTTAAAGATTAAAAAATTTCAATGGTCAGGTCTTTAATCCATTTGGAATTTTTGTGTATTATATAAGACAGAGATCTAATTTCCCCCACTTCAATGAGAATAGTAAGTAGTCAGCACCGTTTATTGAATATTCCATTTATGCCTACCGATTTTGTAATGCTGCTTTTGTCATATATGAAGTCTTTTGTCATTATTAGTTCTTCTGTTCTATTGTGCCATTACCACACTTAAAAAATATCATTATAGCTTTAAAATAAGTCTTGATATCTCTATGGGGGCCAATCCATTCTTATTCTCTTTAAAATTCTTCTGGCTATACTTAGCCCTTGAGTGTATTCTTCTCTAAGAATTTGAGGATTAGCTTATTAAGTCCTGTAAAAATTCCTGTTGGGATTTTGTTTGGGATGGCATTGAAGTTACAGATTACTTTAGGAAGAAGTGCCATCTTTGTGTATTGGTCAGGGTTCACTAGATCAACAGAATTCACAGAATGAAGAAAGGAAGGAAGGGGGAAAAAGGATTTATTAGATTAGCTCACAATGTAGTCCTGAATTTCGACCGCACGTGAAGAGTCAGAGGAATCAGCAGCTGGTCAGGCGGTCTAAGAGCCAGAGCCCCAGGGTTGAAGCAATCACCAATTCAGTCTGGTCCAAAATGTGAAGATAAGGAAGCTCTTTGGAGAAACAACGGTGAAGTTTCAGTTCGAAGAGCTGGAGGCCGACGATCTCAGACGAAAGCAGAAGATCAAGAAGTTCTCCAAGGAAACGGCGAAGTTGGAGACTGACGATCTCAAACGAGAGCAGATGCATTTTCCTCAGGAAGAGTCGCAGCTCAGCTCTACGCGGCTTTCTCCTTCTTTTTATCTAAGTCCTGCACCTATCAGAACCCTGCTATCCACATTTAGGACAGGACTTGGTTCAATCTGCTGTTATACAACCAAAGTCACATGATCTTAGGAGGGTCAAGTTGACAAACCAGACCAACTATCACACTTTGTGATACCGAGTCTTCTCCTTTACGGATTTGGTATATTTCTCCATGTATTAACCTCTCTGCACTTCTGTGGCTGGTGAGATGGGGATTAGGTTTCCTTCTTTAATGAGCTCACAGTGTTCTGTGAGAATCTGTGGAGCTTATGCTAGAGTAAATGCCTCCAAAAGGCTGCAGTTCTGTACATGTTTGTTGCAGCCTTGACATATTATTAGGACCAACCAATTTCTGGCTCCTATCTCCTTGAGATAAAAATTTATTAGAAATGTGCCACTCCTTTTGCTTCCAAATTTTCCATGCATTTCCCCCCCCCTCTCAATTCAGTAAGCACTTCTGATCCAACTGTGGATCCCAGTGTACCCAAGACTCTCCTGATTTTATCACTGAAAGTCCTATGTCCTGGGAACTCTCAGTCCTGGGCACACTGAGATGGTCAGTCACAGTATTCCATGCTGAGCCCTGGTCACCAGAGAGTTGAATCAGATAAGCCCCTGGTTTGAGGAGGGAGAGGGTTCTTGGTGGCTTTGAGTGGTAGGGTTGGAGGATGAGGGGAGCGAGGCTTGTGGACAGCAGGCTAAATGCAGGAAGGGAATCATGGACAGCCAAACAGCAGTGTGGGGGTGAGGGTGGGCTTGGGAAGGGCTTCCTGGAGGAAGTGCACTGGGTATAGAACACATAGAATTAGGTAGGCAGAGGTTGGGGATTAAAAGAGAGAAAAAGTAGCTAGGTGTGGTGGTGCATGTCTGTAATTTCAGTACTTGGGACAGGAGGATCAAAGTTTGGAGGCCAGCCTCAGCAATTTAGCAAGGCCCTCAACAACCTAGTTTCAAAATAATAAAATAGGACTGGGGTTGTAGCTCAGAGCTAGAATGCCCCTGGGTTCTATCCCCAGTATCACATATATACACACACAAAAAGAAAAAAGAGAAAAAGAAAAAAAGTCATTTTTGTTTCTCTCCCAGCTGCCTCCAGACTTCCATCCATGATTTTGTGCTAACTCTGCTATCTTTCTCAGGCATTGGATCTTTTCAAATACGTTATCTTAGAGCAAGATGGGACCTTGTCCAACCCTCCTGTTTCAGTCAGCATTCTCACTGCTGTGGCTCAAAATACCTGACCACCACAACTTAGAGGAAGGGAGATTTATTTCTCACAGTTCTGGAGGTTTCAGAGGTTGCAGCCCATGTTAGGCAGGGTGAACTCTGTGGAGCTCAGGGCATGGCTGCGGGAAGCAGAGAAGAGCGAAAGGCCTCTGCTCTTTGATCATGGGAGCTGGAAGCAGAGCAAGAGAATGAGAAGGGGGTCCATGGACATATGTATAATCCCAAAGCCACACCTCCAGTGATCCACCTCCTCCAGTCACGCCCTACCTGCCTAGGTTACCACCCAACAAATCCATTTCAATGACAAGATTAGAACCTCATGATTTAATTATATCACCTCTGAACATCAATACATGAGCTCTTCAGGGCACATTCTCTATCCAAACCATAACACCTCCCATTGAACAGACTGAAGATCTAAGAGGGAAACTACTTGCTCAGGATCATACAATAATGTTCATGGCAGAGGTTGGCTTGGAATTCAGCTCTAGCCCAATACACCATCCAGCATACCCTAAACTGTTAATTCGGAGGCTTGATCCTGGCTCTTTAGCCAAAGGCCCTCAGGTCGCTCTGGAAGCTTGCCTGGCTTGCCTCACTGGGATGCTACCTGAATGAATATGCTGGCTTCTGGGCCTCCTGATTCAGCCCGCCCTGCCCACATTCCATAGCTCTCTCCTTCCCTCCTCCACTTCACACAAATCCAGGCTCAGACCCCAGCCAGGCACAGCTTGAATTATTCTAAAGCAAGTCTATTTCAGTGGGAGAAACTGTTGAAGCATTTTACTGATCATCACCCATCCAAATATAACCATAAGAATATTAAGTTATTCTTAATGTGAGGGCTAGCACTTCACACGCATTATCTCCCTTAATCCTCTAAGCAACCTTACAAAGTAGATACTATTATAATATCTGTTCTGCAGATTAGCAACCTGAGATTCAGAGAGGTTATGAAATTTGCCCAGGGCTGGGCTTATGTCTCAGGCTAGTTAGAAACCCAAGAAGACATTCTTAACTGAAGCTCCTGGCAGTCCCAGGCGGCTAGTGTGCCTGATGAAGAGGTTGCCTAGACAGCACATGAAGGGAGAGCCCTAAGAGCTGTCCACTGAACCATGGGGCTTGGGAACCCCCACGTGATACTCAGTTTTCCAGATACTAAGGAAAGAGATATGGGTATTTCTCAATTGTTTCAAACTTGTAGGGGGAAGGAGGGTGTTTGGCAAGTCAGATAAAACTCCATCTGGCATTTCATAAGGATCTATTTCCTCTTTTCGTCTTCCCCTTCTCTTCTCTTTTTCCCTTCCCTCCCTCACTAGGGACTATGACTCAGCACTTTCCCTGTTTGGCTTCTTCTGGGGACAGCCAGACATGTAGGTGGTGTGACCTCTGGCAGACAGGGCTCTGTTCCCAGGTAGGAGGGCATGTTTCCCTATGAGAATGGGCTCTTGTCTGTGGACTCATAGCTTTCCCTGCAGGCATATAGCCCTGCCCCATTTAAAATTTCCCAGGCATAAAATTCTAATAGTCCCCCCCCCCCAGGGGTCTGGCTGGGCCAACCAGGAAAAGGCCAACCCCCTAGCCTGGCATTCAGGTTACTCACCATCTAAACCTGGCCTGTTTCCCTCACCCCTACCTTCTTAGCAGCCACACTGGCTGCCTGGGACTGCTAGAAGTTTCAGTTAAGAACATTATCACACCATCTTAGGCAGAAGGGCAGGGGTCATTGGAGGAGCAGGGATTCTGAGTCACATCTTCTCCATCATGCTGTATCATCTTTAGTTGTCCTGGTGGCAAAGCCATCCTTGTGGTGGATTGGGGCACCTTGGTAGGAGGTCCCCATGCTCTCTTGGAGCCTCAACTCAAGATGGAGCCTATAGAAGAACTGACTTCTGTCCAGCCAGCTGCTTCACATTCCTCCCTGCTCTTGGCCTTCCCAATCTTCCCCTTCCTTTCTTCCTCCTCATACTTTCAGGACCAAGGTACTCAGTCACAGCTGGCTGGGGTCGTTCATGAGCAAATACAACCTAAGTGGAAGGAACTGGGCAGACCACAAAGATCAGAAAGTCCCAAATGCCAGCACAGAAGCCTGTCTCCCCTGCTCCCTCACCCACTCTGGGTGCTGGTAGCCACTCCTCACCTGGGACACCAGCTTTGCAATGCGCCTAGGACATTGTTGTGATCCCAGGTTTCTTGCAACAACCTTGTGAAGAAGGCTGTGTGATCAGGAGAGACAGGTCCCAGGCCAGCACAGAGGACAGGGGGATGTCAAGGGCATGGGGCGTTTTTAAAGATCCCCAGGTGATTTCAATGTGCAGCTGAGTTTGACTGCTCTAGCACATCTTTAATCCCTCTGAAACTTCCCACCTCTATTAAGAATTAACACTCACTACATCTTCAGTTTGCCTGACTTTCCTGGGAAATTGAGGTAGGAGTCTCATTGAGAACAATGGTGATCTTAGGGCTCCCTTCCAAGCAGTGACTAATGGGACCCAGTTACAAGAGGTGCTAACTGCCTACTCCAGAAGGGCAATAGTACATTTCCACTATATTTTGCATTGGTCAGTTAACCTTTCCTTACTGTCTTCTCCCCACATACCCAGCTGTAGTAGCCAGTCTCGACATTCACTTGACTTATTGTTTACTGTATGCTGGGGGAAGTGGAGAGGACCCTGAATGTCCCTTGAAGGGTGGGTGAGAGCAGTGTCATACTATGGGTGCATATTGACCTTATTCTCTCCACTCCTGCATCACTTGTTGCCTGTACAACCCTCAAGGATGGTCCCCTCTTCCATTCATGTGTCTGGTTGGAGATTTACTGGATGCTTGTATCTTGTCTGTCTCGTGCAAAGCAAGGAAAAGTCAAGCTTGCTGTGACTTGCAGCAGAATGGAAGGGTTTGTGGATGAGACAAGTACTCAAATGATTGCTACGGGGGAGAAAGTAAACACGTGCCAGAAGAGCTATGGGCGAAGGTGGCAGATTTCGGGCTTGCTTTAACTGGTGTTCTGGAGTGGAAGGGTGTGGAGGAAAGGTTTTTTGAGGAGAAGAGTGATTGGGAAGGATTTGGATAAAGGCAGTCTTCCTCCTCTCCACCTTCTTGACACCTTCACTTCCCTTCTTTCTTAACCCCAGGCCTCCTTGGACAAATGGGAATTAAAGACCTACAGATTTTTTCCCCCAGGAGTCTGAAAAGGAGCCTTCTAGTCTTGTCTTATAGGCTTGCATAAGCGTGGTCTCTTATGCAAGTACTACTGGTCAAGGAGAAGCACTTCCTCTGCCGCTGGAGGTTTGGGACAATAGTACTTTGGAAAATGTTTACCACTTGGCTCTCCAGGGTAGAAAGCTTTGATTTGTAGCTTTGCCAATTTCTTTCCCACTTTCTATTGGTGCATTATGGTTATACATAATAATGGGATTTGTTGTTACATATTTATTTATGTACATAATTTGGTCAAATATTTGCCAATGGCCAATTTCAAGCTACTGGTGTGATGTCACTGAACTCAAAGGTGGGAAGTGGTGCTCACACTCTGCTGTTGAGAACCAGTGCCAGTTAGTTGTTCTAGCATGCTGCTAGATTGAGGGTCCTCTCCATCCTCTTTTCACAGAAGTTTTCTATGGAGCCCTTGAGGTCAAACTAAGATCAGTGGGTGGAAGCTTCAGAGAGGCATATTTCTGCTGTCAAGGTGGCTCAATGCGGGGAGCTGGTAGGATAGGACAGGGAGTTGGTTCTACCTAACCTCTGACTCTGGTCACGTGGTCACCTGTGTTTTGTCCTAGAAGTGTGGATGACTGCCAGACTTTAATCAAGGAGTGGAGAGTAGGGTGTGTGTGAAAAATAAGTGCCAGGCCATGTTTCTGGCAGAAGGTGTGCGGGATCTCTGAGGCCACAAGTGACATCCACCCTGCTTATCCTTTCTGACTTCCTCTCCTTGTCTGCCGTTCCCAGGTAAGCTCCAGGCCCCTTCCATACAACCAGCTCAGAATAATGCCCTCTGCTACCTCCCTGTCCAGGCTTGCCACCTCCCAAAGGACCAGTGCATTGCTAGCTTCCTCTCCTTTCCAGGTCTTCAGCAGGCTCCATCACCACCAGCTATAGTCAGACACATGCAAGGGGGATGATCTTCCTGGAAGCCATTTCTGAACATCCTCATGCCCATGCTTAATAACCCTTCCATGGCTTCCTGCAGCCTAGGAGGCAAAGACTCCACGTTAAGCCTGCTCCTGATATTCCAGTTTCCTGACAGGTTTCTCCCCTTTGTGTTTTCTACTTCATGACCTCTCAGGAAGTGCTTCTTCTACAAACTATGCCCCTCACTTTCACCACACCCAGATCATTGCTTGCTTCCCTCTTATAGCTTTGCCTAGGCCACTTTCACTTAGAGCTCCTCTGTGAACCCCCTCAGTACTTCTCAGGCTAGCCCCCCCTGCTCAAAATATACCAGGCTGATCCCCCCCTTTTCAAGTTAATTCCACTCAGTTTGTCCCAGGCTAATTCCCCCAATGTGTTTCATCCCTACTTAACCAAACCTTTCCCACCTTCCTGGGCTTTCCTTAGTATATCATGTAGGAATCCTGTGGTTTTAAGCAACAGAAAACCCCCAGCTCACCTTGAATATATTCAATAAGGGGATTTATTGGCTCATGCAATTAAAAGGTTCAAAGATAATCATAGCTTTAGGTAAAGTTTGATCTAGGAGTTCAAATAGTGTGACCAGTTACTATGGTTTGGATATGGTTTGAGTGTGTTCCTCAAGGGTTCATGTGTTAGAAGCTTGGTCTCCAGTGTTGTGATATTAAGAGGCAGTGGGACCTTTATTTATTTATTTTTATTTTATTTTTTTTGTGGTACCGGGGATTGAACCCAGGGGCGTTCTACCTCCGCGCTACACCCCCGGCCCTATTTTTTATACTTTATTTTGAAACTGGGTCTCACGAAGTTGCGGAGGGCCTCACTAACTAGAGAGAGAGAGAGAGAGAGAGAGAGAGAGAGAGAGACAGGGAGAGAGAGAGAGAGAGAGAGAGAGCTGAGGCTGGCCGCGAACCCGGATCCTCTGGTCTCTGCCTCCCAAAGTATTGGGATTACAAGCATGCGCCACCATGCCCGGCGCAGTGGGACCTTTAAAAGGTGGGCCCTCGTGGAAAGTAACTAGGTCACTGAGACAAGTCTTTCTTGTCTTGCCATGGGATCTCTCCCTCTTGCACATGCTCCCCCCATGATGCCATCCACCATGAGGTCCTCACCAGAGCCAAACCATTGCCAGTGCCATGCCCTTGAACCTATTGAACTGTGAGTGAAACCTCTTTCCTTTAAAAATTATCCAGCCTCAGGTATTTTGTTGTAGCAATGGAAAATGAACTAATAAACTGTTACTAAGTTTCTCTCTGTATATTTCTCAATTCTGTCCCTTTGATGTTGGTATGCTCTTGACCAGCTCTTCCCATAGCCATGGCTTATGTGATTATATTCTTCTAGGTTAAATGCAATATTAAAAAGAGAGAATCTGTTTCTAGATAGCTTTAAATTAGACCAGGAACTGAGTTTTGTTAGCTCTGATTGTCTAATTCTGACCACATGCTCATTCTGACATAATCAATCACCGTGGGCTAGGTGAATGCAGACTGTCTTAACCACACCACCAAAATGGCCAAGGGTCGGTAGCTAGTAGGATCGGGACCTGAGAGTTGGCTACTGCCCAGCCTGTGACTCTGGCCACAGGGTGACCTGCCTTTTGCCCTAGTCATGTGGATGGCTGCAGATTACAGCCAGGGAGTGGACAGCAGGGTGTGACAAATTGATTCTAAATATTGGATGCTGTCTTACATAAATACAGACTCACACAGGAGTTGAGGGTGAGGCTAATCCCAGTGCACCCCAAAGGCAGTCCATTCATGGTGCTGCATAGAGGGAGAATCAGGAAACAGATGCTGGGAAGTCATCCTGCCAATGTCGACTCTACTCACTTAAACCCTGCTAGGCTGGCCCTATTCACTTCCAGGTGACTCTTTCATGGTCCTTGCCAGGAATGATGGCTCCTTCATTAGGTGGGAGCTCCCTCAGTCTCTCCCCAAACACCCCCTTCACCATACTGCCAGGCTGGGATCGTGCAGATAAATGAATTCACTATAAAGTCCACAGATATGGAAGTCCACAGATAGCTTGTCCTGTTCCCTTATTCTCTGATATGGGTGACCTGCATTCTAAATGGACACTCAATGTATTGATCCGAAAAAATGAAGCACAAATGTGGAATTTGGGGAAGTGACAGACCAATGGAGAAGACACTTTTGGCGTCTCTTTCATGTGCTCTCTCTCCCTCTCTTTTTTTTTGTGGTACTGGGGATTGAACCCAGGGGCATTCTACCTCTGAAGCTACACCCCCAGTCCTATTTTTTTATTCTTTATTTATTTATTTATTTATTTATTTATTTATTTTTTTGCAGTACTGGGGATTGAACCCAGAGGCATTCTGCCTCCGAACTATACCCCCAGCCCTATCTTTTATTCTTTATTTTGAAACAGGGTCTCACTGAGTTGCGGAAGCCTCACTAAGTAGCTGAGGCTGGCCGCGAACCAGGATCCTCTGGTCTCAACCTCCCAAGTACTGGGATTACAAGCGTGCACCACCACGCCTCATGTGCTCACTTTTAGCCTTCTCTGCCTCTGGGTAGGATTGGATATGCTGTCTCCTCAACAGGAGTTCTCGGAGTCAGTGCCTGCCACGTGAGTTCTCAGGACTCACGAGACCTGAGTTCCAAGTCCACCCACATTGTTTTTTTTTTTTTTTTTTTGCGGTACCGGGGATAGAACGCAGGGGCGTTCTACCTCCGCGCTACATCCCTGGTCCTATATTTTATACTTTATTTTGAAACCGGGTCTCACGAAGTTGCGGAGGGCCTCACTAAGGAGAGAGAGAGAGAGAGAGAGAGAGAGCGCTGAGGCTGGCAGCGAACCCGGATCCTCCAGTCTCCGCCTCCCAAAGTACTGGGATTACAAGTGTGCGCCACCACGCCCGGCTGTCCAAGTCCACCCACATTCTTGCATTCTCGTTTGCCCCCTGCCACCTCCCTATGGCACTCTTTGCTCTTCTTTCCCTGCTGGCAGGCTGACTTCCACAAATTCACTCCCTGAGGTTCCCTTGCCATCTTGTTTTTGATGGGAGACCCAGTAGGAGACTGGAAGGTGGGAGAGGAAAGGGTTTGGGCTATTTCTTCTCTTTTCCTTCCCTCTTCCAGTATCGTTTTTCTGACAATGACTTTGCCCCCCCCCCTAAATACAGCTTCCACCAGGCTGTGGGACCACTGTTCCTCCTCTTGTTCCTGCAGCCTGGGAGGATAGATGGATTTCCTGCTGTTGTTAGTGTCTGGATGCCACAGGGCATCTTGTTTGATGCCTCAACTCTGCCTACTCTTCTGAAAAGAGCCCTGCATCCAAGTGTCTTCATCTAAGACATTTGTAGTGAATTCTGTGTCCTGCTGGGAGCCTTACTGATACAACCTAGCACTGGAGGGAGAAACGGCAGACAATCCCCAAGCAAGGCTGGTGCCTAAGCCAAGCTTGTTCTTCAACAGAACATTGGGCTGGGGCATTGAGGGCAGCCACTGACTTGCTGTGCAACTCTGAATATTTCCCTACTCTTCTCTGGGCCTATGTAACTCCATTCATCCAAGAGGGATTAAATTTGATGATCTCTCCTCATCATCCTGAAAGGATAATATTCTATATTTCATTCTCATTTTCTCTCTCTCTCTCTCTCTCTCTCTTTCTCTCTCTCAGCATTCTGCCTCTGAGCTATACCCCATCCCTATTTTATTTTGAAATATGTTCCCACTAAGTTGCCAAGGGCCTTTGCTAAATCACTGAGGCTGGCCTCAAACCTGCAATCCTCCTTTCTCAGCCTCCCAATTCTGTGTTCTTATATATTAAATTCATACTATGGGTTTGGGGGTATAGTGGATTTTTTGGACTCAGGCTCTCTCTTCAGGGGCTGGAACCTCATCCCTGATAGTACCTCACAAAAAAAGGACTGGAGCATCATGGGCCTGACAAAAGTGTAAGCCCCCCTCCAGGGGTCCACTTTGGAGGGACACTGTGAGCTTTCTTATAGGAAAGCACAGGGAACCTGGAGGAGTTCATCTGTGGAAGTCAGCCTACCAACAGGAAGAGAAGAGCAAAGACTGAGTGTGATAGGGAGTGGCAGGGGCAAATGAGAACAAGGTGAACTTGGAACTCAGATCTCAGAACTCAGAAGTAGTTACTGATTCAGAGAATGGCAAGGGGTCAGATAATGCACCTCAGTTTCATTATCTGGGAAATTAAAGACTGAGTCCCTATGATCTCCTTGTTATCCTGGTTAGACGAGACAGTGTGTAAAAAGCCCCTGAAACTTACAAGGTGCTTGTAGGAAAGAGTGGTATCATCATGCCAGTGACTGCACTCAGAGTTGACCTCTGACTGCTCCTCCAAGGAACTGAGGTGGGATGCCCATTGCCTGGCGTCTTTGCAGCCCACTACCTGGGCTTCTTTTTAGCAGAGTTTTGGGAGAAGTCAGCCAAGCTCCCTCCTCTGTTGTCTATGACTTTTGAGGCTGCTGTCTCCACCCCATGGCACTTGGCCCAGCCCGGCTTCTGCCTGCAGTAGGGTGTGGTTGGGGGTGGGAACTGGCAGGGTGCCTGGGTCCACAGTATAAGGGAACCCAGGGGCAGCTAGAGGCAGATCTGATCTGGGCACCGTGACTCTAGCCATGGTGCTCAGCTTCCTCTCCCCGAGCTTCTCCCGCCTGGGCCTGTGGGCTTCTGGAGTGATCTTGGTCTTAGGCTTCCTCAAGCTCCTCCGCCTGCTGCTACGGAGGCAGAAGTTGGCCAGGGCCATGGACAGCTTCCCAGGGCCCCCCACTCACTGGCTCTTCGGGCATGCCCTGGAGGTACGTGGGGAGGGGTGGAGAAAGGAGAGGCCCTTCCTTCCTATCCAGCCTAATTCCCTGGGGGCTGTGGAGGGAGGCTGTCAGCTTGGGCAGGGGGTGATGTCCCAGGAGCCGTGGTTCCCATTCAGCTTTCCTGCCAGGACTGCTCCCTCACTCCTGTCTTTCCAGTTGGCTTCATGAGCAGTGAGCACATCAGCTTGGGGCCCAAACAGGGTACAGACCCCTTCCCATCACCCTGAGGCCCAGCATTCAGATAAGACTGTGCTGAAGGCTTGGTGATGGCATAGGAGGAAAGCCAAAGCCCCAGTAGTCTGCTAAAACTAGACTGTCATTTAGAGCTTTACCAGTGTCCTCTGTGTGCAGTGGAAAGATCTCCATTTCTAAGGCAGACAATGAAAGCCAAGGCAGAGATAAAGTGTTGTCACATGAGAGACCTCCCAGAGTGTCCAAGATGTTGGTGCCCCATGGAGGGGAGGTTCTCCCTGCCACTTTTATGGGTGGCTTAGGAACCATGGTGTCTTCCTGGCTCAGATCCTGGCTCATCCAGTCTGTTACCAGAACATGGCAAGGACCACCATAGCACCCACTCTTAATGCTGTCATGGGGACCTAGATCAGAGGTTTCTGAACAGGAAACCCGAACAGGCAGGGAATTGGAGCCAACCAAGAGAAGCAAATTCCTGGGCCTCCAGCACCTGGAGATTCTAATATTTTTTTTTTCAGATTGGGACTAGGAGTTTGAGTTTAAAATCCTCCCCAAGTGATTTGTTCTGCAGCTAGGTTTGGGAGCCCAGGTACAGATACCAGAGATTAGCGCTCAGAGAGGGATAATCCTTCTCTTAACCACTGAATCCTCTTTCCTCACCCTCAATCTGAGAAACTGCCTCTCTTCTGCGATTGATACTGGAAATGAACTTGACCTCTAGGCTTATTCTTGCCCCTACCGATAACCCTTGGGGGAATAGCCTAGTAGCATATATGCATCCTGGGGACATCTAGACAAAAAAAAAATGCGGGTGGGGAGAGAATCAGACCCTGCCCAGGCTCTCAAGGAGTTTGCCCTTAGAGGGGAAGACAGATGCCAGGGCCCCCGACTGGGTGAAGTGCCTCTCCAGGACTCCACATCAACTCCATCCTTTTTTTTTTTCATCTCAGCACTTGTCCACCCTCCCCCACTGGTCTGTGATCTCTGGAGGATGGAGATCTGGTCTGGTTCATTCCTGTGCCCTCAAGGTTCAGCACAAAGCCTGGCACAGTCCAGGCATAGCCTAATGAACCAACAGGGAATGTTGGAGAATAGGGAGGAGTACTACAGAGGGGAGAGTGTTGGGGAAGGGGTCGGAGGGTTTGGGAGAGTGTCTTTGCCAAGTGTGGAAGGAGGGTCATGGGTAGGTTGAGGTCTGACACTAATGAAGTATAAGAGGCATTTAGGGAGACATTCAATCCTTTTCCTCTTGTGCCCTCTCCCCTTCTACCTGCCTCCATCAGAGTTGGGGTTGCCCCCAGCCAGTGGACTTCCCAAGGACAGGGAACTTGCTCTCCCTACAACTCCATGCCAGAGCTGGCTGCCTTCTATCCCCAGCTGCTCTTGCCCCCACCTTGGGAGTGTGCGGCGGGCTTGGAACACAGCCCAGCCCTGGCTTCTTGTCTCCAACACAACTACCTGAAGGGCTTTTGCTTGTTACCAGGAAGATCTTGCAAAGATCGAGGGGTGGCTGCTCCTAAGCACTACAAAGGTTTCCTGGGCAACCATGGCAGGTGCAGAGCCACTGCATGTCTCCAGGGCTTAGCGCCTCTGCTCTTGGTTGGATATACACCTGAAGCTGAGAAATGGAGAGGCCCCTATTGGCTTTGGGGTGGTGAATAGATGGACTGAGGACAAACAGGAGGCAGTGAGATCAGGTTGGAAGGCAAATAGGAGGCGGGGGGTGGGGGCAGGGTGGAGGGTAAATAGGAGGCAGGGGAGGCAGGTGGAGGTGAGCCAGGTAGGTGTTAAGGAGCAAGCCAGTGGGGTGGAGAGGAGTGATGGGTAAAGTAGGCCAGGTCTTGACGCGTTGGGCATAGGAGAGGGAGGCCTCTGCTGCAGATGTGACAGTGTCAGTGAGGTCCCTTTCTTCTACTAGGAAAAGGGGACAAAGATTGCCCTTGGAGCTTTGTTAAACTGAGATATCAGTACAGCTGGATCAAAGGGGAATTTGGCAATACCCTCTAAAGAGAGAAAAGGATACTTTGAGCCATAAGGGTGGTGTTGGGAGGATTATAACCAAAATGAATGGATATTTATTTCTAAGTTCAAACATGTGGGGATTTGCAGCCCAGGAGGAGAGGCTCAGGGCTGGCATCACCTGTCAGTGTGTGTGGGGAGCCTAGGGTACCGGATTTGGAGAGTTTCATGGTGGGAACCTCCTCTTGGAAGCTGCTACACCTGGTTCTCTTAGCTCTACTTTGCTGATTCCAATGTAAAGGTCACTTGGTGGGCCTGCAGCAGGGGCCAGCCTCCACAGGGCGCCTACTGTGGATTCACTATAAACCATGGGGAAAACCACATTCCATGTGTCTCTCCAGCACTGAGATGGGTGGTTGTTTGATTCCTCTGGACAGGATGGGGGCAGATTTTGGGGGCAAATGCAATGTGTATAAACACATGAGTTTGTATGAAATGCTGGGTCTGAAGGGCTCGGAGGATGTCATAGAGAGATGTCTGAGGGTGTCAGAATGTTTCTGGGCCTTGGGAAAAAGATCATCTGGGACAAACCACTGAGTGAGGAGTTGCAGTCAGGTAGGTAGGAAAGGAAGCCACGGGACAAGACTAGAGCCTACGGGGAGAAGGAACAGGATGGAAAGAAGCCATGCGTGGGACTCTTGGAGGACACGCAGTGGGGCAGCAGGAGAGGGGGAGGACATCTAGGAGAGAGCAAGAAAGAGGCGAAGTTGACTATGTCGCAGCAGCTGGCAGCCTTCCGGGCTTAACACCAGGGAGAGCGCTGGGCACCTCAGGGAGCAGGTGGGGAAGGGGGCTGACGTGGGCGGAGTACCTTTGAGAAGTTAGGTTATAAAGGGAGGATGAACCAAGGGGGGTATTGTTTCCTTTTTTATTTTTAAATTAGGAGGAATTTGAGTGTGTTTTAAACATGCACAGGAAGGAGCCAGTAGCTCTCTGGCGAGGTTTGTGACTTGGGAGAGAGAGATGGAGAGAGGTGGAGAGGAGGGGAGTACTCCAAGGGGATTGCACAGGCCCGAGGCCTCCTCTGCTGGAACAGGAGGACGGAGGAGAGGCTGACACAGGTGAAGTGGTTCTTCAGGTCTGGTGGCTGACTTTTAGGGATATCTTATTTGATGACTTCTATTTTCTCTGGGAAGTAGAGCAAGGCTCATAGATTGGGTGTGGGGAGCAGAGGAGTGGGGACAGTCAATAAGAGAGGAGATGATTTTGGGAAACAGATTATGGCCAATGCTCGAGGGCTTTCCAGAAGGTATTTCTGCTGATCTCTGCTCAAATGGCACCTCAGGGAGGCCTCCTGACCTGCCCAAGCCCTGTCTACAGCAGCAGTCCTGCCTCTCACTCTGCTTCATTTTGATTCCTAGAGTTGTCACTACCTGAAATCCCATTTTTGGTGTATTCAGTTCTTGTTTATTTTCTTTCTCTCCACGTGGAATGTGCACTTGGAGGAGGGCAGGGCTTTGCTTGTTTACCACTGTGTCCCAGGAACTAGCAATTCCTGGTATGGAGAGCGCCCATGTGCCCTGGTGCTCAGTGCCCATGTTTTGGATGAATGAATGAATCCCTGGGTGATCCAACCCAGGGAAGCAAAGCCACTCACACAGGCTGAGGGCCAATGACAGCATCCCCCTGGGCTCTCGGGCATTTCTTGGGCCCCTTGATCTCCCTTTCTCTTAGGTGTTCAGGTGCTTGCCTGCGCGCCCCCTCCAGCCTGGTCGTTCCTGGGGTTGGAGTACATCCTTGGATGCTGACAGGAGGGAAGCTAGAGTCAGAGGACAGGCTTTGGAATCTAAAGCCCTGGGCATGATGCTAGTTGTGTGGCTTTGGGCAAATCCATTATCACTTCCTGGTCAAAACATGGTGGCTAGGAGAGTCATGGTGACCCACGTTGATCTCACTCAGTCTCCTCTCCCCTTTCATAGAGCGAGAGGTTCTTTCTGTGACCTGCATGTTCACACTTGCTTACATGTACACTTGTCTCTGAATAGGAGGATGGAGGATGAAGTCACCTGCTTGTTAGTAGAGTGAGGGAAAGCCACTTCTCTGCTCCTTGGAACATTATGCACTAACTCCCCTAGCTCCAAGCTCTCTGCTCAACCCCACTGTTGAATCCCTGATGAGTTTGTGTAAATTGAGTCTTGTGGTTATTTCATAGATGCTGCCTCTTCTTGACTTGGGTTGGTTCTTCTCAGCAGGTGCTTCTAACTTTTTAGCTTTCTTTAAAATCTGGATATTGGCTTAGGCTCAGACATACATTGAGCCCTGACAAGCTTGTGTGTGGTGGGGTAGTGCCAACAGTGGGAAGACGACTGAGACTAGGGTACCCAAGAGCACCTAGGGATGTCCATCCTGGAGGACAGTTGACCCAGGCTGGTCCCTGCAGGACTTCCTTGGGCAGTGGGAGCCTGAGCAGCCCTAGAGAGCAAAGCAGAGACTCATGAGGAAAGCTCCCGGAAGGTGACTTTCAGGCTGGTGACTAAGAAATCTTGTTAAGAATTTGAGCAGTGCAAAGATGGCTCTGTTTTGAGAAAAGCAGTTAAGTTTCCTGTCCCTAGAGATGTCTGAGCTCTCAGGGCAGGAAAAACTCACTTGGTGGAGGTGCTGGGCCAGGCAACCTTGCTACTGGGAGTCTGAGATCAACACCACCTGCCTTCTTCGGCATGCTGGGAAAGAGGAAATCCCTGATCTCTCCACTTACCAACTGTTTGTTTTTTAAACAACCATCACTATTTTGCAAACATTAATTTTTGTTCTTAAGCAGCCCCTGTGAGAGCTGTGGCTGCAGCAGCCTGGGCAAAGCGGGTAGCTTGTTCCTGGGACACTGGCCAACTAAACTTTAGGACAACTGGCCTGTGACCTGAACAGTCTTCCTAATAGGAAAGGCAGCAGGAACTCAGTATCACTGGTCTGTCCTAAGTCATGTGGGGCGGTTCCCTTTGGTTTTTGGCCTGCATTGTCCCCACCTAAAAAGAGAGGTCACGGTTTGACTAGGCAACATTCATAGGTAACATTGATCTGATTCTTGGGACAAAGCGTACTCAGATTCTTGGGGAGCAGAGAAGAGAGGGGTGATTCATGCTTGCTTTTCCCAGCCCCTCCTGTTGTTTACTCCAGGCAGGGCCAACAAGGATTGCTAATGAGAGGACAAGGTGGGTGGTGCTAGGAAGCTGGGTTCAGTGAGTTATTTCTATCTTCTGATTTCCCCTGCTTCCTTCCTTCTGGAGGAAAACAAGCTGTCCCAAACCTAGTAAGTGTCCCAACTCTAGGCAGCTGGGGACAAGATCCCATTGTGTAACCCAGAAGAGCTGGCCAGTAGCCACATATCCTCCTGAAGGAGGATGTCCCAGTACTCTTGGTGGGGTGGGGGCAGACAGCTGCAGGAGCGGAGCCAGGTGCTGGGAGCTGTCCTCACTCTCACTAAGCTCCTGGGGCAATCAGGGGCATATTGGAGAAAGCTGGGCACAGGGAGGCCATGGTGAGCTGGCTGTGGCAGAGGGCAGGGTCAGCATGAGGTCAGGGTCTCCTGTCCGTGCTAGGGATACTGCAGGAGGGCACAGCATGGCTGATAAGGAGCAGAGTGGGGTTTAGATGAACCAGAGCCTTCAACCCTGAGACCCTAGGAGTCTGGCTTTTCTGTGACTTCAGCCTTTCCCTACAGTGTCCAATTGGGATCCCTGGACATGGGTGGGGTGGGGGGAGAAAGGGAGTGGCCTTTGCAATCAGAAAGTTTGTAAGGAAAACCCAGGAGGGCAGATAGAAGAGTGAGACACGGGGGAAGGGAATGCTGCCAGGGATACCAGGTCAAAAGGAGGCAGGGAGCCGGGCGTGGTGGCGCATGCTTGTAATCCCAGTACTTTGGGAGGTGGAGACTGGAGGATCCAGGTTCACGGCCAGCCTCAGCTCTCGCTCTCTCTCTCCCTGTCTCTCTTTCTCTCTCTCTCTCTCTCTCCCCTTAGTGAGGCCCTCCGCAACTTCGTGAGACCCGGTTTCAAAATAAAGCATAAAAAAAATAGGGCCAGGGGCGTAGCGCGGAGGTAGAACGCCCCTGCGTTCAATCCCCGGTACCGCAAAAAAAAAAAAAAAAAAAAAAAAAAGGAGGCAGGGATACCAGAAGTTTCCCTCACCTGTGGGTGGAGATGATTTTTATCACTTGGTGCTCTTTGCGACATTGTGTGCTCAAGGGCATTGAAAACCACCTTGGATTCTGAGGGATGACGCTGTGGGGAGATTACACCAAACTGTATTGAGGTCTGGGAGGAGCCCCAGAGAAGGCACAGCTGATGGCTGGAGACCAAAGAAGTCCCAATCCCCAGGACCCTTGAGGGTAGTGGCTTGGGTCATACAAGGATCTCTGGACTTAGATCAGTGGCTGTGAGGCTGGAGAGGGCTCTGTGCCAGAGCTGTTGAGGGGATGGTGTGCGGGAGGAGGGAAGGAAGCCCCAGGGCTTGCATGGGCTGCCCCTTCCTTTCTGCCAAGGGACCTGGGGCCTGGCTGGTGATTCTTTGTTCCTGAGTGGTCCTGGCCTTCTGTTATCATTTCAGATACAGCAGACGGGGAGCCTGGATAAGGTGGTCTCCTGGGCCCACCAGTTCCCCTACGCCCACCCGCTCTGGTTGGGACAGTTCCTTGGCTTCCTGAACATCTATGAGCCGGACTATGCCAAAGCTGTGTACAGCCGTGGGGGTGAGGCAGCCCTGGGAGAGGCTGGGGCTTTCTGGGAGCAAAGGGCTCAGGGCATGATATGCGGAGGAGGCCTGGGCCTCTGTCCTGAGTCTGAAAAGAGGCTGGCCAAGGCCCCACCCCACTCATCAGTGAGCCTCTTCTGGGAACCCCTGTCTTGATTGACCCACTTCTCATTCACCTGCAGACCCCAAGGCCCTGGATGTGTATGGTTTCTTCCTCCAGTGGATTGGTGAGTGAGCACCTGCCTTCCCTGCCTTTCCCTCCCCACCCTTGGTGCTGGATGACCAGGACCCTGCCCTGCTCTGCCTACTCAGTCAGTTACCACATCAACTGGACAGCCTGCTCCCCATGTGCCTCTCCTAAGCTCAGTAGGAGTACTCAGTACTCAGTAGGGAGACAGAGGAGGTGCAGGAGAGTTCCTGGCTGGCAGGGGAAGTGGGGCCAGGCACCTTGTCTTGCTGGACCTGTCATCTCCCTCCCTTCCTGGCATGGGAATGTGTGGGGAATGTGTGGGTATGAAGAATGACTTCCTGGATGCGGCGGCTCTGGAGTTGATCAGGACATATTAGTAGGTAGCGCTATCTGGAGCAAGGGTCAGAGGAAAGGTGTCGTAGTAGGACTATGGCTGGTGTCTCCAGAGGCTGAGAGCTGTCTGGGTGATTGGAAGGTGGACCTTGATTAGGAGATGAGGCTGGCCATGGAGGGCTAGCTGACCTTGGCTGTCAGGATGAGGGCTGTGGACTGATGTTAAAGATTGGTGGGAGCCATTGCATATTCTTGAGCCAAGGCCATCTGCTTCTCCAAAGCTCTTCTTTTACTCACAATCCCTAGGTATCCTCAGCAACTTTCTGGGAGCTGAGAAAGGGCAGGACAAGAGAAAGAAAACAGTCCCAAGACTATTTCCTTACAGAGTAATACAGGAAAGTCTTTTTGTGGACTTCAGTGATTCCTACTCTCTCTTCATTTATCAAAGGGAGGATAAAAAGAAAAGACAGATAAGATTTAGGAAAATGAGATGCAGTTTTGAAGAAAGGAATGCATTTCCATGGCTGGGTATGTGTGGAAGGACAGGGGCATAGGGACCCGCCTGAGGCCATGAAGCACAGACATGCTAGCTTGTCCCCCACATCCTGAAGCTGTGGCCTCAGTCCCAGCAGCTGAGAGCCAAGGCTCAGCAGGCTTCCCTCCCGCCTCCCTGGGGACCCCGTCTCCTTTGTCTGAATCCAGTGTCATGTGAGCCAGGCTCTGTGGGTGCAGCTGAGGGCAGAGACAGTAGGCTTGCCCTGAGGCAGGAGCTCACTCAGCCAAGAACTGCTGCCACCTGTGTCCTGAGGCCCTGACAGTCTCGGGGGTGGGGGCACAGAGGGCAATACCGGGTCTGTTAGTGCCCCACCCCTGTAGGGTTCCGTGTGTGTGTGTGTGTGTGTGTGTGTGTGTGTGTGTGTGTGTAGGGGGAGATGGGGTGTGTCTGGTCCCAGGCTGCAAGGAGTGGGACAGGATTGCCTGGATTCACCAGCCCTCTCTCTTCCATCCCTTCCCAGGTAGAGGCCTGCTGGTTCTTGATGGCCCCAAATGGTTCCAGCACCGAAAGCTCCTCACACCTGGCTTCCATTATGATGTGCTGAAGCCCTATGTGGCCATATTTGCCAAATCTACACACGCCATGCTGGTGAGCCGCCTGTGGCTGACTCCTGGAGCGGTGGGCTGCTGAGCCAGCCCTCCACACCCTCATTTTTCCCTGAGGGGGGGCAGGTGGTGCTCTGCAGTGGATCCCAGAGGTCCTGAATTCTGGCTGCCTGCCACTGCTGGCCAGGTGTTGAAGCTCCCAGTGTCCAGGCAGCCTGGTCCTTGTCTCTGCCAGGAGACCCAGCTCTCTTTCTTGTCAGATCAAAGGACTCTGGGAGACCTCAATAAGTCTCCTAATGGAGCATATTTGAAGGCTGCCTATATTTGAGAGTATCAGGAAATCCCTTCTCATCTAGAAGGTGTCTCCTTTTCATTCTCAGCCTATCACAGCTGCCTAAACTATTGCAGTTACAGCTCATCTCTAGGAGGGATATCAAGTCAGGCTTAGAGCCTCAGGGCTGGGAATTCCCAGAGGCTACCCAGGCTGGTCTTTTCCCTTGCAGGAAACTCCTCCCCAGCATGACCACAGGCCTAACTTACAGCCACTGTTCTGGGGAGCTCACCCCCTCTTTGCACTCTTGCTCCCTCATAGGCAACCCTGAATGTGTGTTGCGTGAGGTCTGCCTCCTGGTCCTGCCCTCTGAATCTGATGCCCAGAGGCTCCTGCATTCTAGCAGGATGCAGGGCAGGGGAGGAGCCAGGGCGTGTGGAGGGGGGCTTGGTGCCAGAGGGCAGGCTGTGGGTCCTGGAGGGCTTGGAGGGGCTTCCACCCCAGCTGGCTCCCTCATCGCTTCTCATCTCTGGACTCCAGGACAAGTGGGAGAAAAAGGCTCATGAGAATAAGAGCTTTGACATCTTTTCTGATGTGGGCCTCATGGCACTGGACACGCTCATGAAGTGCACCTTTGGGAAAGGAGACAGCGGCCTGGACAGCAGGTCAGGGGACACCTCAGGGCTGATTCCATACCCCTCCCAAGCCAGCTCAGAGGAGAGACTTGGCAGGATTCCTGGGCCCCGGTGAGAGAGGAGATGGGGTCCTGTCCTAGAGAGCCCAGCTGGGGCGAGTCAGGCCTTGCTGGTCCTTACTTTAGAGAGGATGCTTAATGGAGGGGAGAGGAAAGGCAGGAAGTGCTGTGGTTAGACCAGATTCCTGGAAGGGAGCTGCTCAGGGCTCTGCCCCTGGGTCAGTGTCTGAACCACCCCTCCCTCCACCTTCTGCTGGGCAGGGACAACAGCTACTACCTGGCAGTCAGTGACCTCACACTGCTTATGCAGCAGCGCATCGAGTCCTTCCAGTACCACAATGACTTCATCTACTGGTTCACCCCACATGGCCGCCGCTTCCTGCGGGCCTGCCAGATTGCCCACGACCACACAGGTGGGCCTTTAGCACCGGACCCTCCTCTGGGAAGCCTGTGTTCTTCCTCTTGGCCCCTCTGCGTCCCTCCTGTTGCAGGACCTCAGTTCCCCTTTGGGCAGAGGATGGGTTTCCAGGCAGTGAACCCTATGCTCCCGGCCCAGATCAGGTCATCAAGAAGCGGAAGGCAGCCCTGCAGGAAAAGAAGGAGCAGGAGAAGATCCAGAATCGGAGGCACCTGGACTTCTTGGACATTCTCCTGGGTGCTCGGGTGAGTGCACAGTTGCCTTGTCCCCTGCCCCCCCCCCCAGTCAAAAGCTGGTCTCAGAGGGGTCTGCAGACATCCTCCTAGGACAGGCCTTGCTGCCCAGCAGAAGGGCAGAGGGGCCAGCGAGCACTGACCCCTCTTTCCCCAGCAAGCATAACCTGCTCTTTGTCCCCTGATGCACATACATCAACAAAGGTGCAGAGGTGCTGGGTGTGTGTGGCTGGGCAGGGGCATCAGGGAGCTGGGCGCCTGGCCACATGGTTCCAGGCAGTGAACCCTATGCTTCAGGTAGCAGCCTGAAGACATTTCTAGGTTTTTAAGATCCCCAAGAATCTTGGCATTGTAAGAATCTTAGAATTTAGATTTCATTCACTTGGTCCTTTGTTCCTCCACTTCATACACAGAGCACCTATACTGAGTCAGTTCCTGTACTAGGGTACAGAGCTGGGAGAGCCCTGGCCCTGCCTCCATGTGCTTACAGTCTAATGAGTGGACAGCAGGTAGATCTTGACAAAGATGTCTTCCTCTACCAGGTGGCATTCCATGTGCCAAGTGAGTGAAGCTGACAGTTGGGGTGGGGCAAGGTCACAGGTCACTTGGTCAGAGGGACCAGGGAGGGCTTCATGGAGCAGGGGTGGGCTGGGCTTGGAAGATAAGACTCTAGGGAAGGTTCTACCTCTCAGTCTGCAAAGCACCTTTCACTCCTCCCCTCATGCCTGCATTTGACAATTTTTGTTACAAGTTCTGCTTGGTACATAGCTCAAAGGCCTTGAGTTGTCCCTCTGTCCCCTAACCCAGGATGAAAGTGGGATCAAGCTGTCAGATGCAGACCTCCGGGCTGAAGTGGACACGTTCATGTTCGAAGGTCACGACACCACCACCAGTGGTATCTCCTGGTTTCTCTACTGCATGGCCCTGTACCCGGAGCACCAGCAGCGCTGCAGGGAGGAGGTCCGCGAGATCCTGGGGGACCAGGACTCCTTCCAGTGGTGAGTGAAGCTGAGGGTGAGCCCAGTCTGTCCTGCTCAGCCCAGGGAGGGCTGGGCCCATCCTGTCCCATGCCATCTGAGAACAACCCAGAGCCGGCCTAGGAGTGAGGCGAGGGCAGTGGAGGCACCATCATCCTCTGGGTGCTGTAGCTTTTGGGGGAAGGTGAATGTGGGTGTACCCCTAAGCACACTCCCCCCAAATGGAGCCTTTTCATTGTCACATGGAGAAAGTTATCTGTAAGGCTGATTTCTATGAGCCGAGATCCTCTGTCGGCAAAACATGAATACCCTTCTGGGTTCCTGGATGGAGTAGGGAGGGTTGGGAGAGAAAGAGGAGAAAATGGGTGGGGGGTAACAGAGATAGAACAGTGGGGAGAGCCAGCCCCTTGCCACCTGCCTTTGAGTAGCAAGACATAGCCTCCCCCACAGACTCTACATCTCTCCCTCTGGCAAAGGAGAAAAGACCATTTCCTAAACTCCATCCCTTAAAAACTTTCAAAGGTTTCTTCTTGTTTCTTGGCTCAAGACTGAAGTACTGAACATGACAACCTCTCTTTGCAGCGTGATCTCTGGGAGTCTCTCCCTGGCTTCTCTCCCTCTCCACTTGCAGGCTCCTGTCCTTACGGCTTTCTGCCTTCGAGCCATTGTCTTGTCAGGCATCTCACCTTTCTGGGCTCCTGAGCTGCCTCTAGAACAGGGCAAGGCACAGAGCAGGGGGGGCAGAAAATGCTCAGTAATGGTGGAACTCAAGGGCGACTGACCTAGAATTCCAGGATCTGAGATTTGGAGTATGGCGTCTTCATTATTTGATTTTACTGGTCAGATGTGGGAAACCTGCCAGGGTTTCCAGCCATGTGCCGGGAGCTATCTGGAATACAGGCAGGAAGAGAAGGAGGAGCCAAGTTGCTACTGTTGGGGAGTTTTTAGAGAGATAGGCTCACATAACTAAAAAGCTAGAGACTGCCACAGGATGGAGCAGAGTAAAAGGCCTGGATGTTGAGGACAGAGGGATCAGAAGGGTTGGGGCTTGCCTTAACCTTCTAAAGAGGGTTAAGACTCAGGCAGAGAGAGAGAGCCAGACATTCCAGGCTGGGTAACAGTGCAAGCGCAGCCTGAGGCAGGGAGTTCAAACCTTTCATTCTCACTTTATTCCATCTAGAAGTTGAAGCAACTTAAGACGACACTTACTCAATAAAATAGTACAACAAATGAAAAATCAGCACCAGGAGGGAAATGACTTGGAGTCTGGGACTCTGTAATAAGGGATTGCACAGTAGTTATAGGTGGACTTCACATTTGGCTCTGAGCTTCCTGGTGGCCATATGTGTGCATCTCTCTCTCTCTATATATATATATCTATATATAGATATAGTAATCTATTTAAAATATTTTTATTAGTATATATTTACCTGAGTTTATTGTTGTTCACCCATTGAAGAGTTCATGAACATTGGCCAATTCAGTCAACATGTATGAGCCCCTGTCAAGTCCTTTTCATTTCAAGTCCACAGGGGAAACCAAACAGAACCTAAAGAATGGTCCCTTGTGGGGCTTCCATGGGGCCCTGAGGGGCATAGAACGAACCTTGTCCTCAGGGCTGAGTACACATACATTTCATCCAGGGCCCAGTGCCTTCTCCTCCTAGCTGTGAAGATGAGGAGGGAATGAAGGAAAGTAGAGACGATCACTGGGTCTGAGTGGCCCCTGTGTCCCATCTGGCCTGGGCGCTTGGAGCCCTCGCTCCCCCTCTGACTCTTATATGTGTGGTGGAGGTGAGGGGGGGAGGTGATCTGCTGGTGAGGAGGGATGTTGGGGCTCGGGCCTGTTCTTCTGGCATCCTGTTGCTCTCCATTCCCAAGTGTCCTGTGTTGCTGGCAGGGATGATCTGAGCAAGATGACTTACCTGACTATGTGCATCAAGGAGAGCTTCCGCCTCTACCCACCTGTGCCCCAGGTGTACCGCCAGCTCAGCAAGCCCGTCAACTTTGTGGATGGCCGCTTTCTACCTGCAGGTGGGATGGGGTGGATTTGGGGGTGGAATTGGAGTCCTCTGGATGCTCCTCTGACGCCCTCTATGCCATTGGCCAAATATTTGCACCAAGGGCAAAAAGCTCAGGCTCTGTGTTCAAAGAGCCCTGGGTCAAATCCCAGAGCCACAAGATGAAAGTAAATTCCTCTACCTTTATGCCTTCATTTCTTCTTCTGTAAAACGGGGCAAGAAGAATAGCTGCTTTTCAAGGTTGTGGTCAAGATTAAAGAGACACTGTTCATCAGGGCTTTCATATACTGCCATTCATATTCAGCTTGCTCCTTGGACAACTTCACAGAGCCCAATTCACATAGACTATGATGTTGTGCAGTGTACAACACGTACAACTATAGGTGATGGCTTCAAAGAGTATGTAGACCTATACCCAGCATGTAGTAAGCACTCACTGAATGGTACCTATAATCATTGATAACATAATGTTATTTCCTGAGAGTTATTTAATTGAAAGCAGTTAACTGAAAGGCTATAATAGTCCCTTCCAGTCATACTTTGTGGTAGGGTGGGTTATCCCTCCTTTTGTTTTTTCATTCCAAAAATGTCTGTGTCAGGGGCTGTGCCCAGTGCTGGAGTCATAGGAACTGGGCATGATGATGATCAAGGTACTTTGATGAGTCAGGTGTGGTCAGGAGCTCAGTGGTCAGGCAGGGGCCAGTGTCCCAGATAGGGAGACACCAGGGGATCTGGGCCCTATGTGGAGGTGGGCCTAGCTGCCCCAGGAAAACCTGCTAACCAGCCTCTGTTCTGCCTGCAGGCAGCCTGATCTCTCTGCACATCTATGCTCTCCATAGGAACAGTGCGGTGTGGCCTGACCCTGAGGTACCCCATCTCTGCGCCTGGAGGTCAGACAGGGAGGGGGGCTATGGAGGTTACCCTATGCCAGGACCTGGTGGATATTTAAGCAAGGCTTATCTATCCCCTTAGGTTTTTGACCCCCTGCGCTTTTCCCCTGAGAATTCTTCTGGACGCCACCCCTTTGCCTTCATGCCCTTCTCTGCTGGGCCCAGGTAAGGAGAGGCATAGAAGTCCCCCCAGGCCCTCAGGAATGGAGAGGGAGGATGGAGGGTGGAGGGTATCATGGAGAAGCCGTCATCATGGGGTTCTCCACGATGAGGGGGACCATGCTGGGTTTGTGGCTATCCGAATGCAGCGTAAACTCCAGGGACCTTCTTACTGTTATATTCCTGTCCTGGGGAAGTGGGTGAGATGGGTGAGTCATTCCAGGAGAGGCCCCCAGATCAGAATCCCCAGTGTAAAGTTAGTCAGAGACCTTCACCATGCTCCCAAGATCTGCTTCTTAAGCCCAAGTTAATCAACCCATCAGCCAGTTATGCCACCAAAAGTAGTTATTGATTTTTGTTGGCCACCAAGAGCCCTGGATTTCATCACTCTAGACACCCTGTGGCCCAGTGTCTCTTTGTGCTGCTCCCTGCAGGAACTGCATCGGGCAGCAGTTTGCCATGAATGAGATAAAGGTGGTCACAGCCCTCTGTTTGCTCCGCTTTGAGTTCTCTCTCGACCCAATGCGGCCACCCATCAAGATCCCCCAGCTGATCCTACGTTCCAAGAATGGTATCCATCTCCACCTGAAGTCTCTGAGCCGTGGGCCTGGGAAGTAGCACTGTAAAGAGCAAGGTCCCAGCCAGCCCAGGTTGTGGCCTCTCCCTGGGCTCTGTCCTCCAGGCTGAACGTGGAGTATTTGTGACTCCCAGCCTTCCGAAGACTTGTGGTCTAGGAAGTATGTGCTGACATAGATAACCTCCTAGGGGATGGTGCCATAGCAGCAGGGGTGTCTATAAATGCTGGTTATACATGTATTCTAGAGCTGATTCATTCATTCAGCAAACATTCGGTAAGCACCTACTTGATTAAGGAAACTTCATTTATCTCCCATAATCAGCAACCTTTCTAAAATGTAGCAAAAATGTACATTCCCTTGGGATTTGTGGTTATGACTAGGTAGTATGTGACAGAGGGGTGGCTCAGGGGATTGGCCCTTCATTGAGATGTGTTTCTTTATTTAGCCTGTGTGTATAGGTTTGGAATATTATAGACATAAGGAAAAATCACCTCGAACAAACTATACAAAATAAATAATTCTAAAGCTAACTCCTACCATCAAAGTCAAGGAATATGGAAGGTGGTTCCACCAGTGTCTTCTGTCCCTCTGGGGATGGGTCTCTGTGGCATCCCTGCCACTCTCAGCAGTGGTGTCTCACAGTGCTCTGGGCATTCAGGGTTAGGCTGGGGAAGGTGGCAGAGTGGCATTAGATGAGGATTTCCTGGAAAAAAGGAAGTCATTCTTGAATCAGGTGTGGATTCATGGGTAAGGTATGAAAATGCAAAAAAGGACGCTTGGGGAGGGCGTCAAGCTGGGGGCCTCATGATGACTCAGAGGTCTTTCCCTGGCTGACCCTGCAGCAGCTGCTTGGTGCCTCTGGGAACATACACCTCTAGTGCTCAAGGTCTAAGGCCACTAGTAGGCCCCAATTCAGAAATTAGACAGGTATGGAAAGAAGGGCACTGGAGACTGAGGTGGGAGGCAGGAGAGAGGAATTCTAGTCCTGGGATTTGGTGCTGTCTCTAAGTTGCCATGGGGATGTGCCATCTGAAGATACATCCTCCCTCCTGTTGATTCTACCTCTGTTGGAGGAAGACATGGCAGGTCTGCCACAGATCACCTGTTCACCCCTGCAAAGCCCTCCCAAGACCCAGACCTCCTTGTCCACCTGAGGCTAGATGCAGAGGTCCCAGCCAGGCTGTGCCTCTTGGCTGTCTGCCACATGCCCCATGGCAACCCCTCTCTGTCCTGGCATCTGGATATACTATTCTTTGAGCAAGTGAAGATAGGTTTGAACAGTTACCACCTGGGAGCTGAGCCTAGAGGTCATACCCACCTCACGCCCCAGGGTGGCACCTGAGCATAATGGCATCCACTTCCCTCATCTCTGGATCTTTCACATCCAGGCAGCCACCAAGTGTGGGCAGGGTTAGTGCGCCTCCTCCTGGTGGAAGGAGGCTGTGAACCCATTTCAACACCAAGGGAAGGAGCGTGTGAGACTCCTCGAGGGGGAACTTGAGCTGAGGCCTCCCACCTGGAATATCTTGAGCAAGACTCTGTCATTAGTATTGAGAGTCTCCCCGAGAGTGTGTGTCAGTGGGAACTAGAGCTGAGTGCTCAGGTGCCAGAGGGGAGGGGAGGTTTCCTGGGAGAGGGAAGATGGAGACTGGGACTGGTGGGCATCAAAAACGGATTCTGTTTAATCCTTCTAGCTCTCCAAACATGCCCTGCCGCCTCCTGTGATCCTGGCCATCTGTGTGTACATGTGTGTGGGTAGAGTGTGGAATGTGCAGTGAGTGTGTATAGGAGTAGCTTACCTGAGTGTCTGTGTGTGTCATGGGGAGTGTGCACATGAGTGTGAGCTCAACCTGGGTCTTGCGTGTTGCTCAGAGGCAGCAGGGTCACTTCTTGGTCACACATCCACCCCTGTGGAATTCTGTAGTTAGAAGACCTGTGTGTGGCTGGCCATGCAGAATTCTTTTTTTTGGCAATACCGGGGATTGAACCCAGGGCCATTCTACCTCCGAGCTACACCCCCTATTTTTTATTCTTTATTCTGAAACAGTCTCACTAAGTTACAGAGGCCTCACTAAGTAGCTGAGGCTGGCTGTGAACCCAGATCCTCCAGTCTCAGCCTCCCAAGTACTGGGATTACAAGCGTGCACCACCATGCCTGGCTGTCCACACAGAATTCTGAGCTCCTATTTTCCTGTACTCTTTGAGCATGGCCACCATGAGCTCTTCTGCATCACATGATGCCAAGGAACCTGTTGAACATCTTGTTGGTGACCTTCCCAGCTCATTCTCCTGCCCCAACTCGTTCCTCTCCCCTGGCCAAACACTGAATGTCCAGCCTGCCCTCTTCTGATCCTCCCGAGAGCAGGACTGAATTGGCCCAGTGACCTGGGAGGCCAGGAGCCTGGGAAGGAAGTCCAGGCTGCAGGCAACAACTTGAGAAGTTGCCCCTTCCAGGAAGCAGAATGTGGGCCACTGGGGAAGGCAGAGGACTCCAGGGACGTCTGTCCACGGCATCCAGGACCCTGAGTTAGGAATGGTTCAAGGCAACAGGAGAACCTGTACTATGAACCAGCAAGAGAAGCATGATCTATCTGGTTTGAGAGATGATAGTAGAAGCAACTCCAGCTCAGGGAACCTGGTGGGGGTTCAGGGAACTGGGCCCAGGGTCAGGGCCACCAGCACCCAGGCAGTCACTAGGTGTGGGCAGGCTTGATGATGCCCCTCCTCCCTCAGTGTGGCAAGCTAGTGGCAGGGGATGGCCATGGGTCTGTCCTGTGGAGGAGGGGCTGCCTGGAGTCTGACATCCTCTCCTACCTGCCAGACCTGTTTTCCTACCTGGGCTCCTCCTAGCCCTTGCTGGACAGCTGTCCACTCCTAGGTCCCCCAAGGAGCTTTCAGGTCCTATATGTGACTGGTCAAATGGCCAGGCTGGGCTCTCTTAGGTCTCATTGGGTCTGCGAAGAGCAGGGTCTCTGAGGTCTTCATGCCAGACCAGGATGGTAAGGCTTTCCTGCTCAGCTTAAGACAGCTTCCAGCTGGGACCTATTCTGAGAACTCTAGTGTGCGGAATGTTAGCCCTCAGATAGAATGGAGGCCTGATTTATTTCCCTAACAGGTGTGAGCTTCTCCCTCTGAGTTCCCGGAGAAGTGATCTTTGTCTAAACTCAGCCACATGGCATCTCAGCATCTGGGCAGGTGTGGGAACACCTGGAGAGGGTAAGGCTGCCTGGAGAGGGTGGCTGCATCAGGCCAGGCACCACAGAGCAGACCTCATCTTAGAAGGGACTTTTCTCCTCCCCCCTCTCTCTTTTCCTTCCATATTTTAAAGGAAGACAAGGATTACATGCAACAATGAGAACTTTATTGCATGGAAGAGGGAGATGGAGAGGCTTGTATGACAGATAATCATGTAGACAGACTATGCAGGAGAGGTTTTGATGGACAGATCACCTGGGAGGGGCTGTGTTAGGCTGAATAAAGGCTTCCCACAATGTTCAAGTCCTAAACTTTGGAGCCCATGCATGTGTTACCTTGTATATCAGAAAGAACTTTGAAGGTTTGACTAAGTAAAGGATCTTGAGATAGGGAAATTATCCTGGGTTACCTGAACGGGCTTGATGCAATCATATGGGTCCTTGTAAAGGGGAAGGAAATGTGAAGACAGTAAGGGAGACAATGATGCTGGATTTGAAGAAGGAGAAAAGAGCCAGTACTAAGGAATGCAGCTCTAAACTAAACCATCAGGAGCCAGAGTAAGGCTGGCCACATTAACAACTTGGTCTTCTCCCAGTGATAACCATTTCAGATTTCTGATCTTCGGAACTGTAAGAGAATAACTTTCAGTTACTTAAAACTGCTAAGATTGTTGTAGTTGATTATAGCAGCAACAGGAAGCTCATACAGAGAAAAACAAGCAGGTGGGGAGGGAAAGGCCAGGAGAGGGGCTGGCAGGCTGGAGGGCAGGCAGATGATCAGGGATTAGGTGCACAGCTAGAGACGCAGGCAGGTGGGAGACAGGTAGACAGACAGGAAGGGAGGAGCCTGGAGGAAGATGAGAGAGAAAGGGGCAGACAGAAAGGAGGACAGGAGGCAGGAGAGCAGGCAGGTGGGAAAGGGGGCAGGTGAGCAGATAACAGGATATGGCAGAGAGGCTGGGGACAGGAGTAGGTAACAAAAGATAGCAGGCAGGAGGCCCTCAGAGCCTGTCCTTGACCCACCACTGTTAGTGGAGCTTCCTGAGACGCAGGTGAATCCCATTGTTGGACTTCAGCACAAGTCGTGGTACAGGGAAGGGGACCCTGGTGGGATCTGGCAGCAGCTCAAAGCGGAGCAACGTCAGGGCCACAGCCACCTTCAGCTCGTTCATGGCAAATATTTTTCCAATGCAATTCCTGAGCCAGGCAGGGACAATGAAGTGAGTAGTGGCCTCAGGCCTCATTCTGAGTGGGTCAGGCATTAGCTATTGAGACCCGTTGCAGAGCTGGGGATGCATGGACCCCATCCAACTCCTTTCCTTACAGGTCACACATATTTCTACCCCAAGCCTTGGTTCACACTCTTTTGACCTTTGACAAAGCTTAGCAGTGCCCAGGGCTAGCTATGACCCTACTTCTACTCTCAGAGTCATGAAATCTTTGTTAGGACAGCAACAAAACACTAAAGGACAGTGTCCAATCCAATCATTGAATCACTTAAAGAGTTAATCAAGTTAATCATAGTTGGGTGTGGTGGCGTACACCTGTAATCCCAGTACTTGGGAGGCTGAGACAGGAGGACCCTAGGTTCGAGGCTAGCCTCAACAACTTACTGAGACCTTGTTTCAAAATAAAATTAAGAAGGTACAGAGTGTCTTATCATTTTGAACTTCACTATGATGTATAATTATAATACACCAATAAAATAAATAAAAATAAAAATAAAAATAAAAATAAAATAAAAAGGGCTGGGGGTATAGCTCAGAAGTAGAATGCCCCTGGGTTCAATCCCCAGTACAAAAAAAAAAGAGTTAATCATTGGTTAATTCACTTTATCTAGGTGGATCCAGGAACTGAGTTCCTGAGATGGGAGCTCTTAGAGGGGGCAACAGGTTGGGGATCTTTGAGCTGCAGCCCCATCTGCTTCTGACTCAGTGGTCAAGCTCCTGCCTCTCTCACCCCTCATTCCACTAGTGTCTGTAGCCTTTTAATTCTGCTCCAGAAATGTCCCTGCTTGCTATCATCAGTTCCTCTCCTGGACTTCTCTGATCTCCCTGACACCCCTCCCTCCCCACTGACCCTCCCACATCCTCCATCAGGTAGGACAGTGTCCAAGTGCCTCAGCTCCCTCCACACCCTCTACAGGCCGCTGCCTCCCCAACCTCGTGCCCTTCCAGCCCCACTTCCTAGCTCAGCTCGTGATGTTGAGGTCCCTGAGGATGTCCCCCTCCACCTCGGCCTGCACATCCTCAAGGCTCAGAGCAATGACCAGCTGGCCCTCACCCCTCTCTGGCTGTCCCTCTCCCTCCCAGGGCTCCAAGCTGACAACAGTGCTTTATTCAAGGACACAGCACAGTCCAGGGCCTGGGACAGTGCCAGGGCCGTTAAATGTCTCACAAACGGACTGCTCGATGAGAGATGCATGAGTGAAAGGATGAAGGAGTGACGTTTGTCTGAAGCATAGCTGTTTGTCTCTGTGACCTCTTGGAGGCAGGGACAGTCATTCATCTCTGTGATCCTGTCACTTAATATATAACCTGGTGCACAGAGACTGGTTTAATTTCTTTTACACTTGAATTAAGTTAATTAACTCTACTTGATTTAAAATTTCTAATTCAATTGAATTTAAAACAATAATGTACCAAGTGATGTGTGCATGTATGACTGCATCACTTTGCATCTCACTATGATGCATAATTATAATATACTGATAAAAGTATAAAAATTAAATAATAATATAAAACAACAGGATACAATGAAAGTAAAAATTTCGTTTTGCCCTAAAAATTGAGATACCTAATACTCTCCTGTCCTCTAGTGGCAGCTACATGATTTGCAGCCAATGTAGGAGGAAGTACTGAGTATAAACCACATCCTAGAAAGCCAATTTCTGGAAAAACAATTTGCTTAAAGCCTGTCCTGTGAACATAGATTTGCCATTTGAAGACTTCATAGAAGTAAGGAATGAGAAAACCCCATTTCTGCTGCTAACTCTTTGTAAAGTTCACAGTACGTCGTGTTCCACTGGATGATTTCTACAGCTTTTGTGGATGCTCGCGGCAGCCTTTTAGGAGTGCGCTTGTCCAGTTCTACAGCTGCTTCTGGGGGGTTTTATATTGTATACCCAGGAACCTTTCAAACACTACGTGTCCTATAAAAAGTAGTGGGTTTTCTCTCAAAGGCAGTTTGCTGTCTGCATCTTTATGCTTTTTGTCTGATGTTGGACTATGTAGTCTCTAAGTGTAATTTCAAGGTATGTAGACCTTACTTCATCTGTCAAGTTTTTTTTGTGTGTGTGTGGTGCTGGGTATTGAACCCAGGGGCATTCTATCTCCTAGCTACACCCTCAGCTCAATTTTTTATTCTTTATTTTGAAACAGGGTCTCACTAAGTTGTGGAGGGTCTCACTAAGTAGCTGAGGCTGGCTGTGAACCAGGATCCTCCTATCTCAGCCTCCCAAGTACTGGGATTATAAGCGTGTGCCACCACGCCCAGCTTGTCACAACTGGGAAAGTTGTCAGATGAATGTGCACTTTAGCATGCAGTAAAACAATTGTGTTGGGAGAGACTGCAAATGTGGAGACTATGAGCATACATGTCGGTGTGGAACTGTCTGCAGAGGGCGACTGTAACCTTTCAACTATGTGACTGAACAGTGGGCACATGCCAGGCTTCTGGAAAAACAAACCCAGACAAACTAGTCACTTGCTTCAGTGATTGGGGTTTAGTGACTTGAACAGAAAGGGTGGTGGACTGGATCGAGAATGTGTGGGAAGAGAGGACTCCACCCTGTAAGAATCCTGGCAACTGAAGAGGGCGACACCTGAAGTCAAATTGACAAGAGAATTTCTAGTTCACAAAGTCATACCCCAACAGAGAGGGAAGCTCCAGAACACACCCAAGTGCGGAACATCCACTGTCACTGGAATGTGGCTGGCCCTTGGGCAGGGCAGTGGGCCACCATCTCTGTGGCATGCCCTGAAAAGCCACCTGCTTTGGGGCACAGACACACCCATGTGAGGCTTCTTTACCAGAAACACCAACACCTGAAGATGCCATATTGCAATCTATGGCATCAGGGATCACAAACATTGAGTATGTGCCAGGGACTCCTCTTTCCCCACCCCATTCCCAGCACAGGACGCCTCACCTTGCTCCTCCTGAGAAGGGCAGGAAGGAGTGGCTGTGTCGATCAGAACCGGGTGCAAACCGGGAAGGGTCAAACACCTGCAGAAAGAACACCAGGGTCAGGACAGGTAGGGTTTAATCCCCTGCTTCCTATTCATAAGAGGATAGAATGCCCAGAGGTGGGAGCAGGAAGAGGTATTGGTCCTGAGAGATCATCCCCTACCTTTCTCCCAAAGCCCTCATACCTCTGGGTTTGGCCACACCTTCGGGTTGTGGTGAAGGGCATAAATGGAGAGTGTGACTGTGACACCTGTGGGGCAGGTAGGAGACAGAGAGAAGACTGAGTATGCCCATGGGGTGGGGCCCTGGTCTCTCAGCCTGCAGGGTACATGTGGGCACAGAAGGTCTGGTGGCATACATCATGACTTTGGGCAGGATGATCCTATTGCAAGAGATGTGGGTGGATTTGGCAAAGCACCTGAACACAGGTGAGGAACAGATAAGCATGAATTCAAGAGTGCAAAGCAGAAAAGAATTAGACCTTTCCTTTTGGAATAAGTCAAGTGAGAGCTTATGTCTATGAAGAATTTCCACTGAGGAGTATGCATTAATTCATTCAGTGCTCACAATAACCAAGGAAGGCGATGTTTTAACCCTATTTTTCAGATGAGGCAACTAAGTTTCAGAGAGGAATTGCCTATGGTCACACAAATAGGATGTGGCAGGGTTGGGATTCAGACCCAATGAGGTGTGAGCCAACAGTTGGTTTGCTATCATGGCTGGGGTCTCCTATCTGGTCATCAGCTGCTGTCTGCCACCAATCTGAGGACTCCTGAGAGACTGGACCACATCTGACCCATGGCATGGAATTCACTCATCTCCTTCATTTGCTTTGACTCAAGGAAAGAACCACCTCTCCCTAGCCCCTGTCTGATTCTTTCTCCACCTTCCACCCCTCAGGGAATAGACTTTTAGAGCTGAAGTCATGAGAGATCACACCCAGAGGCTGACATCTCTGTAGAGAAGTTTCCAAGGATTGAGTTGCCTCATATTTACTGGTATGTACATATAGTAATTTGCATTTTCACCAAGTTTTTCACACATTATATCAAATATAGAAGATGGTAAAAAAGATGTGACAATAAGGATACATGAAGGACAGGGATGTACATAAATCCTATAGTGTTGGCCTCTGAAACTAAGAGTTTGGAGTATTAAAATAAAATAATGTCAGTGCCACTAAGCTGGAATTGACTGCAGCATCATAAGACCATGGATTCTAAAGGAGAGAAGCTTAGGGTGTTTGTTATGTGGAATATCAGAATTGGAAGGAACTTTAGAGGCCATTAGGCTTATGTCCCACACTGGAAAGTACACTTTATGGATAAGAAGCACTCATTTACTAACAAGCAAACGGAGACCTAGAGAGGTTCAGAAAGGCTGAAGCACACATGGGTTTCTGATCCCATGGGGAGTGCTGAGGTGAGTGAGTCTGGGAAGCTCATACCTTTGGGTAAGGAGCGTCCATCATGGAAGGTGATAGGTTTGATGAGCTCTCTGATAACGGCTGGTACTGGTGGGTAAAGTCTCAGGGCCTCTTTGATGCACATGGTGGTGTAGGGCATCTGGTCCAGGTGTTCCCTGAAACAAGGTCCATCCTGAGGAGCTGACAGGGCCTGGGTAGACCAGGGGCTTCTCCCAGCCAGAGGCAGGGGTCTCCCACCTCTTGAGCTCTCACTCACCAGGTGATGGAGGCTCCATCCCCCAGGAGGCTCTGCACCTCCTCCCTGCACCTCTGCTGATGCTCGGGGTGCGTGGCCAGAGCGTATAAGATCCAAGAGATGCCGCTGGCTGTGGTGTCGTGGCCCTCGAACATGAAGGTGTCTACCTCTGCACGCAGGTCCTTGTCAGACAAGCTGCTCCCATTCTCTGTCTGGGGGAGGTCATGGGTGAGAAAGCAGGCTTTGTTTCTCCCTCTGCTTTTGGGCAAAGTTCCAGGGCGCTTCCTGACACACTCACTTTGGCAAACAGGAGGATGTCCAGGAAATCCAAGCGTCTCTTCCTCCTGACCTTCTCCAGCTCTCCCTCGTCCTGCAGCTGAGCCTTCCTCTGCTTGATCACTTGGTCTATCCCAAGACAGAAGTTACCAGGCAAAGTGCAGAGCTACAGCAACCTCTAACAGGTGCAGGTGCCCTTCTGCCCTGATCTGGATGCCCAGTAGAGCTCAGGATGCAGATGTGAGGTGGTGCGTGGGTTAGGGGTGGGAGTCCAGCACCATCAGATGCAGGTCAGGCCTCCCCTCAGGAGCACAGCCCATTGAACCTCATTCAACATCACCAATGTGATGGCACAAGTACTCCCCTGCATGCTGTATTGCACCCCAACATGTTAGCTCCCAAATCCCTGCACTAGGGAAGTACTCAGCATTTGTGTGTCCCAGGTTGTGGAGGGGCACCAGTGGGCCAGTTCTGCCTGAGGAGCTGTGGCCAGCTCCTTTAAGCTGATTCAGGTAAAGGAGGGGAGACATGAGGAAGAGTCAGAACCTGTGTGCTCATGGGCGAGCTGGCAGGCACGTTGGAAGGTTCGGCCATTAGAGGACAGACTGTAGAAGGTGTCACTCTGGTGAAAGATATTCCTCATACGGGAAAAAAACAGGTTGTTCAGGTCTCCAATGGCATTGATGTAGGACTTGGAATTCCTGAAGGAGAGGATGAAGAACAGATTAGACCTGGAGAGCTCTGACCTAAGTAGGCTCTGTGTGGAGATTCTCTGAATTGTGGGGACATGCAACAGTGAGGCATACATTACACCTGACTGACCTTGTGACCTCCAGTCTTTAGAAGATGGCATGAACAACCAGGCTTCCACCTGCACTGGGGGTCAGGGGGTTATGTCTGGGGCAGGTTTGTGTCTAGTCTGGCATTAGAACTTGGCCTGAGATTGGGGTCAGGGTCTCCCTCTTAGTGGAGGTGAGCGTCCAAGCTGCCCACCTGCCTCTCAGGTGAGTCCACACCAGCTGATGAGAACAAGGACTCTGCAGCTGAAGGGTTGTCACTGACCTGTCCAGCTGGACGCTGCCCTTGTGGCTGAAGGCGCACTTCATGATGGTGTCCAGGGTCATCAAGGAGACGTGTTGAAAGATCTCCAGAGGGGAGTCCTGGTCAATGAGCCGCTCCCATTTGTCCTGTGGTGGGAGGGGGCATTAATCTCACTTTCTCCAAAACACCTGTGATAATTAGACTAGATTCTTTCTCTGTAGCTCCACATATCCTGTTCCATGTCCCCCACTTTAGAGAGCAGATGCATTACAAACTACAAAAGCAATTGTGTTTAAATGGTGCCTATATTCTCACAAGTTACATAAAAATTAAATGTTCAGATCCCTTAAGATCTGAAATAAGTTTTGAATTTTGGCAACTAGTTATGATGCTTTTGTTTGACCAGTAATACATACATATATTTTAGGAGATAAAAAGGGAGAGGCTTTTCAATGTTTTGAGAGCTGAGCTCCCCCTGAGGGACCGATAGGACTCCAATTTTAGGAGGCAAACATGTCATGGCAATAAAACCAAACCAAAACAAAACAAAAACTTAAGTTGTCACTATGGGCCCTTCTAATGGGGCCAGCATGGGCTTGGATTCCTGTTCACCCATCAAAAGTTTGCTGAGAATGACTGGGTCAGACATCAGAGTTCTGATGGGAGGTGATGATATGTCAGATTGACTGTGCAATGTGGACCTGGTGTCCATTTTAGTGCATGCCTTATTCGAGTCCAGGCAGAAGCCCTGAGCCCCAGGCAGAGCCCAACTGAGTTACATCCTGGCAGATCCACCCTGCCACTGAAGCTGCCATTGCCCAGGCCACAGGGACAGGTAGTCCTGCTGTCTGTCAGGATTGATTATACCTCCACTGTGATGAAGACTTGGAAACAGGAGGTGGAGCTTTTATCCACCATGACACTCTCTGCCTTGGATGATGAGCAAAGCGTGGCTCGGTCCTGGTGCCTTGGGTTCTCTCTGCCCCCTCTACTTTTGAGGAACCTATGCTCACAGTAATGCCCTGAGTTGTTCCATGTGGCTGTGTCTGATGGCTGGCTGCATTGGAGAGGGGAATCTGAGTATGTGCTATGAGTGGGTGTGTGGAAATGAAAGGGAGAAACAGACTCACCAGCATCACTCGGACAGAGTCAGCTGTGATTCCCACGTAGGGCTTCAGGATGTCATAGTGGAAGGCTGGGGTCAACAACCGTCGGTGCTGGAACCATGTCTTCCCATTCAACAGGAGCAAACCGTACCCTGGGCCAGAGATGGGTATGTATATGTGTGTGGGGGAGATGGAATCAGAGATCCCCCTGGGATAATTTAAGAGGTACCATGGGGTAGCTCTGGAGAAGACAACTCCAAAGAAGGTGGAATTTATTGGACAAAGGCAGGAAGAACATGTGCATTTCAGGAATGCAAATTTCCTAATTGGGTTAGTGTATCTGTTGTGATCATGACAGGCGGGACATAATTAAATGTCAGGTTGGGAATATTTGGAAAAGAGATGTGGCAGAAGCTGAGCTTCAGAGAGGTTCATAACAGCATTAGGAAGGCGTGAGGGCCTGGTTAGAAGAAGAGAACTGGGGCTTGATTTAGGGATGGGTCTTGACAGTGGTGGCTTGTCACCTGTTGCTCTCTGTGAGCCAGAGAATAGCACTTGGGAAACCTAACCGGGGACTGCGCTCCTAATTTAGATGTACGTACCAATCCAGGGAGCCAGGAATCTGTATGAACTATTATCCTTTGGATCTGAAAGGTAAGTAAGTTAAAGGCTTAGCAAGAAACTAGGGACCAAATAATGCAGCTCCAAGGTAGCTGTGGTTCAGACTACAGGCTGACATGAGTTCCTGATGACTGTCAGGTGGCAGTGCACCCCATCCCCTTCCTTCTTTCACTGTTCTGACAGTCAATTGGGCTCAAGAAGACAACCTCCATGGATCAGTAGCTGAACACCCCAGGACTGTGATGAGGAGTTGGTGAGAAACGAAGACCATGTACTGAATGCCAAAGAGTAAGACAGACTTTGTGGTTTTTCTATAGTGGGTGGATTAGTCATCCTGTGACTCAAGAGAGGCGACAATTAGAGTTTTCAAACCCAAGTCAGTGTGGATATGAAGTTTGTTTTTCAGATCTTTGGCAATTTACATAACAGATCATTTCAATCTGGTTAAAAAAGAATGAAGAAATTTGGCCCCACACATCTGGGTGGTGGCCTGGGTGAATGGTTGATAGCATTTAGGGCTGGAGTGTAACTGTTTTGGAATTTGACAGGCCAGGGACATATACTAACGAGGGAGGAGCTTCTTTCACCAGAATGAGGTTTCACTCTTACCTGATCTCCCCAGAATCACTTTTATGTATTCAGGATCATAGACAGCAAGGAAAGCTCTGCTCCCCCACAACCAGCGAGGAAAGGCACTGGAGAATTTCTCTACCCATGCCAGAATCTGTTGTAGATCCTGGTCCTTTTGGATCTGTCACCAAGGATAAGACAAATTAGCAAAAGCTTTAAAAAATTAGTCTACTTGCAGTGGAGTGAAGGGCAGGATGACCACAGAGACTTGATTCTGGATCTTTCAGAAGAAGTTAGAAATTCAGAGATGGTCAATATCCTATCCTGTGCTGTCTTCCAGACCTTTGCTGTCTCCCAGGACTCGCCCTAAGCCAGATCCTATGGCCCTATAGGATAGAGCTGTGTGCCTCAGTGGACCCATGGGCATCAGAGCCTCAGCTCTCCACAGGAACTCTATCTTCTCCATCTCAGGTGTGCTCAATGTATAATCCTTTGCTGAGCCCCTGTCTGTGCGGCCCCTTAACTAGCTCTGTGTCCCCCACCCCAGGGCCATCAGTCCAGGGGGTTGGTGCTATCCTTCCCAGCCCCCAGGCTGCACCTTTTCCTCCTTCCTCTGTGACTCCACACACCTGTGCCAAGCTCGGTGCTGATGCCAAGGGGCAGGGAGAGGGGATGGTGTGCTCAGCTCCAAGGAGCTTCCGTTGGAGTGTGTAGGAGGAGAGGCGGGAGCTAAACAGACCTCATTTGATAGGGCAACTCAAACGTCATTCCCCCTCACATGGGAGACCTGTGCCCAGGTCCCACTCACGGGTGCCCATGACCATCAGGGTTTTAGCCCCCCAAATCACTTATTCTGGAAATTCTCTCAATCTTGGGCAAATTTAACCAGTTGATCCCTCTACCTGACATCACCCACCTGTCCTGGCAGATTGAGCTTTTTCCCTGTGGCCTGAAGCCTCCTGAATTTCACCACATAGCATGAACCCCTCAGGGCAGGGATTCCTTCAAAATGATACCCGTGTTCCCAGGCAAGCTCAGGGCCAGGCAAAGAGGATGGCATTGAATGACTAGGGCAGGGAAGCATCTAGAAGGCTGGTTCTTTGAGAACAGCTGAGGAAGCTAGGGGTGCTCAGCCAGAAGAGGAGGAGACTCTGGAAGGACCAACCAAACCCCTCCAAGTGCAGGCCTTCCAGGAGAGGCGAAAGATCTGCATAGGGCGGGAGTGTAGCAGAGCTGAGTAACAGCAGATGGGCTTCTTGTGAGGGAGTGAGCTCCCTGCCACTGTGGTGAGCCCAGCCTGAGAGGCAGTCTGGGCATTCCTCGGAAGTTTCATGAGCACAAGAGTCTCTGCCCTGTGAACTTGCTGACCAGGCTCTGAGAGCTTCCTGCCCTCCTACCCGCTTCCTCCAGTTCCTACCCTGTGTCCAAAGAGCCAGTGGGAGGGCGGGGACGGGAACTGCTGGAAGGCTTCCAGCAGCCACTGCCTGCGCAGGTAGAACTGAGCTGCCTTGAACAGCAGCAGAAGCAGGCCCAGCAGGGAGATCACTTGGAGAAACCCGGAGATGCCGCTGGGATACTCGCCGGGGCTCAGTGCAGAGACACTCATGGTGCAGCGGCTTCGGGATCACTGACTGCCCCTCCTGACACTGAGGCCCCTAAGCTGCTCTGCCTAAATCCTGGGAGTTTGCTCCACCCACCTGTGGGAGGGAGGAGGGTGAGGGCAGAGCTCAGCCTCAGAGTCCAGAGTTGATTAACCTGAAATATCTACCTGGGGAGACAGAAATATTTTTGTCAGCTGCCAGTGCAAATGGTGATACAATATCCAATTTCCCCTCTCCATATTACTCTGAACTATTATTTATTCATTTGTCTGTTTATTTATTTTCCCTTTCCCTGGTTGTGCTTTTTTTAATTGAAAATTATGTTATTTTTTGTACATATTTATGGGCTACACTGTGATATTTCAATACACCAGCACAGCATGTTCTGATCGAACCAGGATAATAATCATTTCCATCTCCTTAAACATTTGCTTTTGCCAGGTGTGGTGGTGCATGCCTGTAATCCCAGTACTTGGGAGGCTGAGACAGGAGGATGGCAGGTTCAAAGCCAGCCTTGGCAACTTAGTGAAGCTCTCAGCAACCTAGCGAGACCCTGTTTCCAAATAAGAAATAAAAACTTGGGCTGGGGTGTAGCTTGGAGGTAGAATGCCTCTGGGTTTAATTCCCAGTAATGTATAACACACACACACACACACATACACACACACACACACACACACACACACACACGAAAAAAAACCTGAAACATTTACTCTTTTCTTTCTGTTGCGAATGTTTTATTTTCTAAACATCCAACAATAAATACTATCATACAAAAATTTCTATATTGCTAAAGCAGAGGATATAAGGTGGGGGTGCCATGCCCCAGGCCTCTCCCCAGACTTCATGGTTTACTAAGGCTGCTACTTTACCGGCCTCAACAAAAAGTTTGCAGTTTTCTCAATAAGTCCAGCGCCTGCACATTTTCTTCTGAATTGTCAAAGCCAAGTTCTTGCAGTAGACGGTGAGTGGTCGTCAATTCAGACTGCAGAACACCTGAGCATCACTGCCCATCTCCCTCCAGGTGCATGATCTCATGGCCGGCTTGTGCCTCATGGTGTCCAAGGCTCTGGTGAATGTCCTGTGTTGCTCCTTAAAGCAGTCAGCCCCTGCCTGAAGGGGCTGAGCATCCCGCTGTGAGCCTCAAGCAAATCTGTCAGCTCCTGCTTCCTCCAGTAGGATAAGTCTGAGCTTCAGCTCATGGGGCTTTTCTCATAGCTTTTGTCCTTCTTGGCACAGTATCAATAAATTCTCTTCCACCTTTTCTTGAACTGAGCAAGGCCATTCTTCATCTTTATGGCTAGCAGGGTCAGCCGTAATGTTTGGGGTTTCATCATTTCCATCACTTCAGATAAATCTGGGCTCTTTTTCCATGGGGCAGTTAAGTGGATCGCACTTTGTTTGACTTCATCATTTCTAATTGTGGCGTCTTTCTGACCATGCTTTTGTCTTTAGTGGCAGACCTTCAGGCCAGGCAGGGCCAGGCTGTGCCCTTGTAGCATGGCCTGCAGGTCTCCCATACCCACACCACTGTCATCTTTAATTTTCTGGAGCAGGTTGGTTTTCCTTCTACCTTGATGCACTGGTTTTTTTCCCCTCTCCTGCAGGAGAATTTGGTTGTGTTCTTCTCACACTGCAAGTGTGGCCCCTTGCTCACTCTTCCACTGTGTGGTGTACTCTTTTCCTTTTGTCACTGGGATGTTGGAACTGATATTGGAAATCAGCTCAGCTTTGACCTGAGGAATCTGCCATTTACCTTCTTCCACTCAAAAGCTGGCTTTTGAAGTTTCTTTCTTTTGGGAATCTTTGAATTCTCCTTTTTTAGTTCTTCATAAAATATATAATAAATTGTGGTAAACTCTTGTATCAGTCAGTTTTTGCATCACTGTGACCACAATACCTGACAAGAACAAGTTAGAGGAGGAAAGGTTTATTATTTTGGCTCATGGTTTCAGAGGTTCGGTTCATGGACTGCCAGTAATAAGGAAGAGACACTGTGGCAGCAGGGAGTATCAGAGGAAATCTGCTGAGTTCATGGTAGCCAGGAAGGAGAGAGAGAGAGAGAGAGAGAGGATCCTCAAGGCCAGGCCGCCAGTGACTCGCCTCCTCCTGCCATTCCCAACCTCTGAAACTTGCTGCATTGGGAACCATGCTTTCAACACATGAGGCTTTCAAGGGATATTCCAGACCCAAGCCATAACACTCTGCCCTGACCCCCAAAGGCTCATGCCCATCTCACAATAGAAAGTGCATTTAGTCCATCTCCAAGAGTTCCCACCGTGCTAACAGTTCCAGCATTGCTCAAAAGTCTAAGATCCAAAGTCTCTGAGTTTCAAGACAAACTCTTGGCTGTGAGCCCCTGTAAAAGTCAAAAGTATTACATACATCTAATATACAGTGGCACAAAGTAAATATTCCCATTCTAAAAGGGAAGAATATGAGCATAGAAAGAAAGGATGGGACCAAAGCAAGACCCAGCATCCAGGGCACTGGAGATTGTGATCTCCAACGGGCTTGGGAAGCTGGCCCCTTTGACCTTGCCGATTGCATCCCACATGTTCTCTCTCTTAGTCTGGCTCTTTTTTTTTAATGTATAGCCTGCAGTGTTCCTTGGTAGATGTTCCATGTTCATGGCATCTTTTGGTCCATGTCCATGTCCAGTATCCAGTATCCATGTTCATGGTCTCCTTTGTAGGTTCAATTTCCTCTCACAGCTTCTTCATCTATCGCCCTCTCAGGGACTGCCTTGCAGGGATTCTGACCTTGACACACATGGCCTGGCCTCCCAGGTCATCCTTTGAAATCTCAGTGGGAGCCTCCATGATCCCTTCACTCCAGCATCCTACATTCCTGTAGAACCAGCACCATGTGGAAAATACCAAGATCTGCTGTGAGCTGGCTCCCTTGGACCAGGGCTGCAGAAGCCTCTGTCTGGGTGGCTGAACGTGGTGAAATGAATCCTGCAGACACAACCTCTTAGGCAGCCCTGTGTAAGGAGAGCACCTCCAAGGCCTCTTCTCAGTTCTATCAGCTGGTTGGTGGGGTGTTTAGGTTTTTTAAGTATAAAATGGTGACAATTTCAAACAAGGATAGTTTGACTTCTTCTTTTCTTATTTGGGTGTTCTTCATTTCTTTCTCTTGTCTAATGTTCTGGCTGTGACTTCCAGTACTATGCCAAGTAAGAATGGTGAAAGTGGACATCTTTGTCTTGCTCCAGATCTTAGAGAAAACAATTGCAGTTTCTCCCCACTCAGTATGATGTTGGCAGTGGATTTTTTTTGTAGATAACCCTTATTGTGTTGAAGTACTTTCTATGCCTAATATGCTGAGGATTTTTTTTAAATCAAAGGGATGTTGAATTTTACCAAATATTTTTTCTGCCTCTGTTGAGATAATCATATGATTTTTGTCCTCATTCTGTTGATGTGATATATTACATTTATTGATTTGCATATGTTGAAACGTCCTCGCATCCCTGAACTAAATTCTCTTTGATCATGGTGTATAATATGTTTGATGTGCTAGTGTATTTAGTTTCCAGTATTTTGTTGATAATTTTTGCATTTATATTCATCAAGGATATTGGTCTGTAGCTTTCTTTTTGTGGTCTTGTCTGTTTTTGATATCAGAGTATGATGGCCTTGCAGAATGCGTTCGGATCAGTTTCCTTTCCACTTTTTAGAATAGTTTGAGAAGAATTGTTACTTCTTTAAAAGTTTGGTGAAACTCAGCAATGAAGTCTGGTATTGTGGTATTTTCTTTCTTAGGAGACATTTAATTACTACTCAACCTTGTTACATGTTAGTAGTCTGTTCAGGTTTTCTATGTTTTTATGGTTCAATTTTGGTAGGTTATATGTATCCAGAAATGTATCCATTTCTTCTATGTTTTGCAATGTGTTGATGTATAGTTGTTCATATTAGTCCCTAATGATCCATTGTATTTTTGTGGTATCAGTTTAATGTCTCCTTTTTCATCTCTAATTTTATTCATTTGGATCTTCTCTTTTTTCTTGGTTAGTTTAGATAAGAGTTTGTCCATTTCATGTATCTTTTGGAATAACCACCTCTTAATTTTGTTGATCTTTTGTAGGTTTTTAGACTCTATTTTGTTTATTTCTTCTCTGATCTTTGTTATTTCTCTCCTTATATTAATTTTGGGGTTGTCTTTCTTGCTTTTCTAGTTTTTCTTTAGTTATAGCATTATGTTGTTTATTTGAGATTTTTAAAAATCGTAGGCACTTATTAGTGTAACGTTTCCCTCTTAGTATTGCTTTTGTTGTATCCTATAGGTTTTGGTCTGGTGTATTTTAATTTTTGTTTGTTTCAAGAAAAGTTAAAATTTCCCTTTGATTTCTTCATTGACCCACTGGTTGATCAAGAGCATGTTGTTTAATTTTCACGCATTTGTACAATTTCAAACGTTCCTCTTGTTGATTTCTGGTTTTGTTTCATTGTGGTCAGAGAAGGTGCCTGATATACAATCACTATTTTGAATTGGTGTAGACTTGTTTGTGGCCTAACATATGGACTATCCCGTGCTGAGAAGAATGTGTGTTCTACAGGTTTGGGATGATATGTTTTGTCAACGTCTGTTCAGGTCCATTTGGTCAATAGTACCCTTTAACTCCACTGCTTCTTTGTGGCTTTTCTGTTTGAATAATCTGTCCATTGATGAAAGTGGGGTTTTGAAATTTCCAACTGTCATTGTATTGGAGTCTATCTCTTCCTTTAAAATGTCTAAAAATGTTTTCTTTATATAACTGGGGTGCTCTGGAATTGGGCGCATATATATTTACAATTTTTATTTTCTCCTGTTGAATTGACCCATTTATTATATAGTAGCCATCTATCATCATTTTTTTACTAAATGTCTATTTTATCTGCTGCTTGTTTTCTATTTCTATTTATATGGAATACATTTTTCCATTCCTTCATTTTTATTTCGAAACACGGTCTCACTAAGTTGCTGAGAGCCCCACTAAGTTGCTGAGGCTGCTGGTGAACCTGTGATCCTCCTGTCTCAGCCCAAGTACTGGGATTACAGGTGTGCACCACCACACCCGGTTTACAGTGAGTTTTTGTAGGCAGTACATTGTTGTTGTTGCTTTTTAAGTCACTCAACCAGTTTAAATGTTCTAAATCAGAGAGTTGAATCTATCTATATTGAACATCATTACTGATAGGAAGGACTTACTCCTGTCATTTGGCTGATTTTTTTTTCCTGGTTATTTTGTATATCCTTTCCTCATTTATTCCTTTCTTTTTACTTGTATTTTTGGTTTGGTATTTTCTATACTGACAAGGTTTGATTATTTTCTCTTTCTCTTTATGTATCTGCTCTACCAGTGAGTTTTATACTTTCATGTGTTTTCATAATGGCATTCATTGTTCTTTTGTTTGTAGATGTCGGACTCTGTTAAGCATTTCCTTTTTTTTTTTTCGGTATTGGGGATTGAACCCAGGGGCATTCTACCTCCGAGCTACACCCATAGCCCTATTTTTTATTCTTTATTTGGAAACAGGGTCTCACTAAGTTGCGGAGGGCCTCACTACGTAACTGAGGCTGGCCGCAAACCTGGATCCTCCTGTCTCAGCCTCCCAAGTAATGGGATTACAAGTGTGCGCCACCACACCTGGCTCTGTTAAGCATTTCTTATAAGGCTGGTCTGGTGGTGATGAATTTCCTCAACTTTTGCTTGTTTTGGAAACTCTTTGTTTCCTTTTCTGTAGGATCGTTTTCCTGGGTATAGTATTTTTGGCTAACTGATTATGTTTTTTTTCAGGACTTTGAACATATCATCTGTCTTTCCTGGCCTATAAGGTTTCTCTGGAGAAATTTGATTTTAGTCTAATGGAGATTTCCTTCTAGGTAACTTGATGTATATCTCTTGCTGTTTTTAGAATTTTTTCTTTGTCTTAGATTTTTTGAGTTTGACTATAATTTGCCTTGAGGACCTTTTTGGTTTAATCTAACTAGGGTCCTATGGGTTTCCTGGGCCTAGATGTCCATATTTTCCAAAATTTGGAGTTTTCAGCTACTGTTTTGTGAAATAGGGTTTAAAAATGCACTTTCCCTTTTCTTCTCCTTCTGTAACTTCCATAATGTGAATATTTGTTTACTTGATGGAATCTTATAAGTCTCTTAGGCTTTCTTCTTTTTATTTTTTTTTCATTTGACTTGGTTATTTCAAAAGACTTGTCTTTGAACTCAGAAATTCTTTCTTCTGCATGATCTCTCTGTTGTCAAAGCTGTCAACTGAGCTGGGTGTGGTGGTGCACGCTTGTAATCCCAGTACTTGGGAGACTGAGACAGGAGGATCATAGGTTTGTGGCCAGCCTCAGCTACTTAGTGAGGCCCTCCACAACTTAGTGAGACACCGTTTCAAAATAAAGAATTAAAAAAAAAACAGGGCTGGGCTAGGAGTGTAGCTCGGAGGTAGAGTGCCCTGGAGGTTCAATCCCCAGTACCAAAAAAAAAAAAAAAAAAAGCTGTCAACTGTATTTTTATTTATCGAATTCTTTAGCTCCATGATTTGTTTGGTTTTTAAAAATGCTATGTATCTCTTTGCCTAATTTCTTACTCAGATCATGAATTATTTCCCTAATTTTGTTGAATTGTCAGTCTATATTCTCTTGTATCTTATTGTGTTTACTTTACAATCATTACTTTGAATTCTTTTTTTGGCAATTTATCAATTTCTTTTTTGGGGGGCGCTTGCTAGAGAGACATGTGTTCCTTTGGAGGCATCATGCTGCCTTGCTCTTTCAGTTGTTTTGTGTTCCTATGTTGATATTTATGCATCTGGTTGTTCAGTTGCTTCTCCCACTTTTATAGAGTACATTTTGTCGTAAAAGACTGCCTGGAGCTGTGTCCTAGACTGTCGTTTGGATAGACTACATTGGCTTTGGATCTTGTTGGGCACGTATGTCTCCTGTAGCTTCATTTGCAATCAACATGGGTGATGCTTCCAGGTGTCTTAGTGACCTAGGCTGTAGGCATTTATGAGATTTCTCTGACAGCTGAATCCAGCTCTTTTAGAAGGACAGATCCACTGGTAGCTGTGGGTGCAATGCATGCTGATGCATGTGTGGGGCATCTGTTATTTTCCACAGGTTGCATTAGGTGGGGATGATCTGTTGGTCCCTGGTAGGTGAGGCATGGCTGGAATGGCAGGGGAGGGCACATGCTGGGCAATCACTGAGGACCTCAAGGGAAAAGTCTCCCTTGGTGGGTCCAAGAGTGAGCAATATTGTATGCTTCATATGGGAGGTAGAGCACCTATTAGTGTCTGAGAGCTGCGTGAGGCCTGGGTAAAGCACAGTGTTTCCAGCAGTAGGGGTGGGTACTCCTTAGTTTCTTAGGGCCATGCATATATATCACCAGTGAGATGCCCTGTGGGACCCAGGTGGGGTGCTAGTCAATGTCTAAGGGCAGTACAGGTGCCTTTTTGGGGACTTAACCCACTGAGTTGCTCAGTATGGGCTGCGCAGTTGCTTCCTAGGGCTGCAGGTGGGTGTGAGGGACCACTTAGATTCTTCTTGTGGCCTTCCTGTGGCCACTTAGGGCAGGCTGCCTGACTGCTTTGTGGTACCTTGGGAATTTTTCTGGGGTGGATTGGCTGAATCATGGGACCATAGGAGAGTGGGCCTCGAGATGGTGCTATGCAGCAAACGCTTGGGTGGTAGGGGGCACAACATGGGCTGGGCTCTTTTGGGGGTAATGCAGCAGTGTAGATTCTCTGGAAGTTCTGCAAAGTGGGCTGAGGGCCTATGAGTTCTGCAGACTCCTCTAGTAGCAAATACTTCAGGTGTCTGTGGTTCAGTATGGATTGCCATGGGCCTCCTAATTATTTACCCATTATTTACTGTGTGAAATTTAGGTTTGATGTTGTTTGGAGAGATGTGATGATAGATGCTGTGTGCTCCATTTTCTTCTTCACAAAGCCATCGTGGGTCTCTGGGATCTGTGTCGTCCCTGTTCTGACCCTACTGCACTCCAACCTCTTCCTCAAACACTCCCGTGAAATAATGGTTATGTCTTCTTTGTTTTGGTCCTTTATTGTGGAGAGAAGCGTGCCATATACCTTTGGTCAGGCATCTTGCTGAGGACATTCCATTGAGTGCTTACTGGGTATGAGGCAGGATGGTAGGTAGTGGGCACAGCAGCAGTGAAAACAGACAGGAACCCCGACTTGTTGACCAAATGTTCAATAGGTGTGCCTGGTTGAACTATCATCCTTATTTTAGTAATAAGAAACTGATGACGGAGAAGCAAAGTGATGTTTTTAAGAGGCAGATGGTCCTTGAGAGTCCATGGTGGGATTAGAATTTTTCTCTATTGGACTATAAAATTGACTCTTCAAAGAACTGCTGAACCATTCCCAACAACCTTTACCTTTTCCTTTCATAATAGGCAAGTAATTCATTATCTAACCCATGGGACCAAAGTTCTTCTTCTTCTTCTTTTTTTTTTCTCCCAAATCCTGGGCCCTGTCAAAAACTAGGGTAAAGGGATATGCAACAATTAATACCCCAATCCAGTGAACTTTCCCCTAGTTCTATGGTGATTTTGCATCCTTACCTTCTATTCCTCCTCCCTGACCTGATACTCTTGGACATTGACTCTTGCTCTACTTGGCTCAAGGGATGGTAAACTGCTGAGTCAGTATGGCTTTGAATTATGGTTTTGATTGTTTCTGTCCCTCTAAGAATCCTGAATTCTTTTTAGTTGGGCTCAAATGTGGTAAAAGCTAACATTTAGTGAATAGTATGCTCAGGGAATGGAACAAAGAACTTTACCTGCTTCCCCTCACAACACCACCATACAATAGTGGTTTTTTTTATTGATGCATTGTAATCATATATCTTGATGGGTTTCAGGGTGGTAGAAGTATACATGCACATATTGGTCAACTAGCCCTCTCCCAATTCCCACCTCATTCCGTCCCCTCTCCCTCCTTCTTATGCTCAGCATAGTAGTTGACTTTGATATATTTGTGTATGTATATCCTGTGCATTAGGAAGTTTCCCTCTTCTCCATTCCCATCTCCCTCAGGTCACCTTCTTTACTCATCTGAGGTTTTCTCCATCTTTGTCTGGAGTCCCTCCTGGGTGGGGCTGTGGCTTACCTGCCCATGTCCTTAGTGCTGCACTGCTCTGTGGGGACTGTGGCTCACCTGCCCATGCCCTCAGTGCTGGGTTGCTGGGGGGCATGGTTCACCTGCCCGTGTCCTCAGTGCTGGGTTGCTCGGGGGGGGGGGAGTGTGGTTCACCCACCCGTGTCCTCAGAGCTGGGATCCTCTGGGGGGCTGTCGCTCGCCTGCCTGTGTCCTCAGTGCTGGGCTGCTCCGGGGTGGGGCTGTGGTTCACCCACCTGCGTCCTCAGTGCTGGGGTGCCCTGGGGTGGAGCTGTGGCTCACCCACCTGCGTCCTCAGTGCTGGGGTGCCCTGGGGTGGAGCTGTGGCTCACCCACCTGTGTCCTCAGTGCTGGGCTGCTCCGGTGTGGGGCCGTGGCTCACCCGCCCACGTCTTCAGTGCTGGGGTGTTCTGGGGTGGGACTGTGGCTCACCTGCCCATGTCCTCATTGCTGGCTGTCCTGAGGCGGAGCCGTGGCTCACCCACCTGCTTCCTCAGTTCTGGGGTGCTCTGGAGTGGGGCCGTAGCTCACCCGCCAGTGTCCTCAGTGCTGGGCTGCTCCTGTGTAGGAGCTGTGGCTCACCCACTCGTGTCCTCAGTTCTGGGCTGCCCCAGGGCGGGGCCGTGGCTCACCTGCCCCGTGTCCTCAGTGCTTGGCCTGGCCTCCACATCGGTCTCATCACCATACTCCTCCTCGCTGTCACTGCGGAAGCCTAGCTCACTTCTTGTAGCCGTCTCCGTCATAGGTGCGGGTCTGGTTCGACTTGAGCTTCATCATCCAATATTTTTTTTTGCAGTACTGGGGATTGAACACAGGGGCATTCTACCTCTGGGCTACACCCCCAGCCCTAGTTCTTATTCTTTATTTTGAAACAGGGTCTCACTAAGTTGCGGAGGGCCTCACTAAGTAGCTGAGGGTGGCTGCGACCTGGATCCTCTGGTCTCAGCCTCCCAAGTACTGGGATTACAAGCGTGTGCCACCATGCCTGGCTATCATCTAATAGTTGTTTTTTTTTTTTTTGCGGTACCAGGGATTGAACGCAGGGGCGTTCTACCTCCGCGCTACGCCCCTGGCCCTATTTTTTATACTTTATTTTGAAACCGGGTCTCACGAAGTTGCAAAGGGCCTCACTAAGGAGAGAAAGAGAGAGAGAGAGAGAGAGAGAGAGCTGAGGCTGGCCGCAAACTCATCCTCCGGTCTCCGACTCCCAAAGTACTGGGGTTACAAGTGTGCGCCACCACGCCCAGCTCTAATAGTTTTTTAATAGCTCATAATATCGATGGAAATCTGAGGCAGAAACAGATTAGTTACTTTCTAAGCATCACCCTGTTCATACAAGGTGATGCCAGGATTCCACCCTAGTCTGAATTCCGACTTTGCTGTTAAATATTAATGTAGGGGAGATGAAGATTAGATTGAGCCTCCAGTCAAGACATTGAATGTCCCAAATGTTCTAGGAAGTATTGCACATTTGCTATATTTTTATCCAAGTAGCAGAAGTGACAGATGAGCTACTGCTCTACATTTTCACATGAATGCAAGACTTATCCAGAGAAGCTCCTCTGAGGTGTATGGCAAACCATGTGGTTAGATGTACATAGTCATTGAAAATGACATTTGTGGAGAATTTTGAAGGATATAAGTAAAGATTACAAGAAAGGGATAAAAACAGAATATAGAACTTTATATATAGAGAGTATGAGTTTACCTCTTACAAAAATTGTGCTGGGCATCATCAAGATTTACTAATAAGCAAACATATTTCTCATTTATTTGGTATCACTTCAAAGACTCCTGGAAGATTGTAACTAGGCATTGCATGTCTTTATGCTTCCCATAGCATGGAGCAGAGGTCTGAGCCTATCGATGGTGTCCAATAAATACTGACTGATTTGGTGAATGAGAGAGAGGGGGGTAGAGAGTAAAACTTTGGAGTGGTTGGTTGTATCTTCATCTTGAACAGACTAGGTTCAGATTTGGGGGCCTTCGTTTTAAAAATGAAATTAATATTTTTCTTCCTGGAAGCTTTGGGTTCAGTTTATAAACAAAGAGAAGCAGAAAAGAGGCTGTGGATCCTGATGGGGTACCTTGAAGCATGTACTCCTGTGAGTAGATCATTCTAGGTTCTACTTGCTTCCTGTTCTTTTTAAAAGCGAATTTGATGCAATTTAACCTATATTACTTACATTTATTTATTTATTTTTTTTGTGGTACTGGGGATTGAACCCAGGGGCATTCTACCTCTCAGCTACACCCCCAGCCTGATTTTATTTTTTATTTGGAAACAGGGTCTCACTAAGTTGTGGAGGGCCTCACTAAGTTGCCGAGGATGGCTTTGAACCTGGGATCCTCCTATGTTAGCCTCCCAAGTACTGAGATTACAACCATGCGCCACCACACCCGGCTTATTGCTTACTTTTAATCCTCTCTACAACGACTAAATATTCCAGAAAGAAGTACTTCTATGTAAGCAGCTTTATTCAGATATAATGTATATGCCATAAAATTTATCCATCTATTATTTAATGTTTTTGATATATAATTGCTTAAAATTATCAAATTATATAAAATCGGACAATTTCACCAACTTTTCTTGTATAGTCTGATAACATTAGTTACAATTACAGAGTTTTACAACTATCACCATTATGTCCAAAACTTTTTCATTACCCAAACAGAAACTATGTAACCATTAAGCAATGAATCCGCATTCTCCCTCCCATCCTTCGCAATCTCCAATCTACTTACAGCAGTCTGCATTCAGCCCTATGAATTTGCCTATACTACTACCTATAGGTGGAATCATGTGATATTTGTCCTTTCATGTCTGACTCACTTTGCTTAGCATACTGTTCTCAAGGCCATCCATGATGGAGCATGTATCAGAACTTCATTCCTTTTTATAACTGGATATTATTCCATTGTGTGTATATACCACATTTTGTGTACCCATTTATCTACTGGTGGACTGGGCTATGTTCTATCTTACGTCTATTGTGAATAGTGCTGCAATGAACATTGGCTTACAAGTATCTGAGTCCCTGCTTTCACTTCCTTTGGATAAATATCTAGTAGTGGAATTGCCAATGATATGGCAACTCTACTGTTAGGTTTTTGAACAACTACCAAACTTTTCAAATTGGCTATGCCAAATTAACATTAATTTGCAACGCACTGGAATTCTAATTACTCTGTATTCTTTCAACATTCCTTATTTTCCATTAAAATAATTGTAGCCACTCTAAGTGATGCCTCATTGTGGCTTTGATTCTGACGTCCCTAATGACTAATGATGTGGAGCATCTTTTTATGTGCTGCTTATTGACCTTTGCATGTTGCCTAAAAGTATTATGGGTAAGTATCTATTGAAGTACTTTGCATGTTTTTGCAATGGGTTTTAATGTTGTTGTTAAGTGTGAGAGTTCTTTATATATTCTCATTTGATTTGAAAGATTTTTATGTCATTCAGAGAGTGGTCTTTTATGTTTTCTATCCATTTTTTCCTTTCTGTACATTGTAGGTAATGATCCAGTGTAATTCTTTTACACGTGGACATTCAGGTTTCTCCCTCTTGCTGATCTGACTCTTCCCTTACTCAATGTCAGGTCTTCACCTCTCCCATCCTCTGGACTTGGACATCGATACTTTGCTCATGTGGTTGAGCTTGAGCTCCCTCTTTTAACCCACAAGACTAGGCATAGTAATGGGAGTGAGCTTCCAGTGTCACGTGCTTTTTGAGTATGGCCAGCATAAGCCTTTCTGAATTGACTGATACCATCCTGTCCAGGATCTTTTTTTTTTTTTTTGCGGTACTGGGTATTGAACCCAGAAGCATTCTACCTCCAAGTTACACCCCCAGCCCTGTTTTTTATTCTTTAATTTGAAACAGGGTCTCACTAAGTTACAGAGAGCCTCACTAAGTAGCTGAGGCTGGCCGCGAACCCGTGATCCTCCTGTCTCAGCCTCCCAAGTACTGGGATTACAAGCGTGCGCCACTACGCCTGGCCTGTCCAGATCTTGTGTCTTAGTCTTCTGCCCCAAACCTCTGGCCAAGCACTGAGTATCCTTCTGGTCCCTTTCTTTCCCTTTCCACAGTTGAAGAATGGAGGAGTGAAGGCAGAGCTCAGACATCAGCATCTAGATGTAATTAACTCGCAGAATCTGCCTTTGGGAAACAATAAGAGAAGAGCTTTATCAGCTCACTATGAATATGGCCATGCACACACCCTTCTTCCCTCTCCATATTATTCACATTTTTAAATGACCGCCTACCATGTGCCAGGCAGAATGCTAGTTGTTGGGACACAGCTGCAAGAAATACAGGTACTAACTGGATTTCAAGGAACTCACTGTCTGGTTTGCCAAACGTTCTTTAGGTGCGACTGGTTGTAATATTCCAATTTCACTGATAAGAGACTAATTACAGACAAGAAAAGTGAAGTGTTCAAAGGAAAACAGCTGTTGATAGTCTGAGGTCATAACAGAAATAATCTCTGTTAGACTCCATAGCTGCCTGCCCCAGATGCCTTTGAGATGTTCCCTGGGGCTTGTTCTATCCACTATGCAGTTGTGGCCCAAGGGGGCTGTGCTGGTGGACAGAGCACTGGTCTTGGACTCAGGAGGATCAAGGCCCAGGTCAGCCTCTCAGTACATTGTATGTAGCAGTTTATCCTCTTATTCTCTCTGAATTCAGTGTCTTTTATGAGGTAAGATAATAATTCCTTTCTGATATACCCCATAAGACAGCACATTCTTTCAATAATTTACTGGTTTAACAAAATTTTTTTACCTCATGGTCTAGTGGGTAAGGGCACAAAACAAAATCCATACAATTAAATATGATAAGTCTGCACTGGAGGAATAAAACATCTACCAGGAAAGGAGAATACTAACCTAGAAGAATGGGAGTCCACGAGGTGGAGGATGCTAGATAGAAGAATGATCACTAGCAATGTCATGGAAAGCAAGAATGGAGTTATGTTCATCTTCAAGTTCCTTACCTTCACTTTTTCCATGATTATCTCCTCCAAGGTCAAATGCAATGTTCAAAAAGCAGTGAGTAAAACAGAAAAGATGTTGGAGGAAGAATCCCTTGGAAGCCAGCTCCCCCAGGGGCTGAGTTTGCTACTAACTTGATCTGTTACCCATTGAAGTGTATTTTCCCAACACCTTCCTTCTTTGCTTTCCCTCATGTCACATCATTTATTACTCAACCCATGGGGTCATAGTTCTTTCCTTTATCTCCTAAATCCCAATTCCTGTCAAGGCCCACAGGCAAAGGAGCATGCAACTATTCATACTCCATTCCACTCAACTTTGCTCTTGTCTGAGGTGACTTTTTATCCCCAAATATTTGTTGAGTGAGCAAAGTAGTAAGTGGTCTTATGAGGTATTTAGGAAAGGGAATATTATCCTGCCTAACCTCCTCCACCAGGTACTCTTGGACCTTGACTCTTGCCCTACTTAGCTCTGAAACTCCTTTTTACCCACTGCAGGAGGGACAATAGTGGAAGATCTAGTCAGAGTCTGGCTTTGAGTTGTGGTTGTGACTCCTCTCCCTCTCTGAATCCTGAGTTCTTTTTTGTAGCTGGGCTCATAATATGGTAATCTCTGCCATTTAGTGAGCAGTTAGTAATGTTCAGGGAACTGAACAATGTTTCAGAACGTTACATGTTTCCTCTCACAACAACCACATACAACATTCAAAAATATCTCATAATATAGATGGGAAATCTAAGGCAGAAATCTAAGGTGAGCTGTTTGCTTAGGATTACCCAGCTGGTAAGAAGTGCAGCCAGTATTCTCATCCAGTCTGTCTGGCTCCAGAGACTTTGCCGATAAACATTAATGTAAAGGAGGTGATGATTAGTGTCGGGAGCCATTTCTCTGGCTTCCGGCTCATAATTTCACATACAGCCTTGAGAGGTGCAAGTCCTACCAAACGGGCAGATTTAGATCTGCTGATGTGTGTGCTGAAAGTTTCAACAGAAGGAATTTCTCTATCTCAGAGGAAGGACTTGACTGTTCTTCGTCCCAGGAAGGAGGTTGTCTGGGAACATTTTGCCTGCTTAGATAAGTGTTAACATTGTGTGGTCAATGACCTTGTGCTCATTTCTGATGCTCTAGAAGTATATTTAAGGTCTGAGCTGAATAAAGTCGTGGCTGCTTCGGTATTGACCGCCAGCCCTCCCGAATCTTTTTCTCTTGTCTTTTGTTTTTTCTTTAATCCTCATTCCCCGTTTCAGGGACCATTCGACATTGCCGGCAGGCTCCGGTAGATTAGGTTCAAGATTCATATTGCAGCCCCCAAATTTTCCAGAAGGTATTTATGTATGCTATATTTTATCTAGTGTTTCCAAGTAGCATAAAGATGTGACATATGATCTAGTCCACATTTTTGTATAAACGTAAGACATTATCCAGAGAAGCTCCTCTGAGTTGTATGGCAAACCATATGGCTAGGTATACATAGTTATTGAAAATGATGTTTATGAGGCCAGGCGTGGTGGGGCGTGCTTGTAATCCCAGCACTTGGGAGGCTGAGACTGGAGGATCCGGGTTCGCGGCCAGCCTCAGCTACTTAATGAGGCCCTCCGCAACTTCGTGAGACCTGGTCTCAAAATAAAGTATAAAAAATAGGGCCAGGGGTGTAGCTTGGAGGTAGAATGCCCCTGAGTTCCATTCCCAGTATCGCAAAAAAAAAAATGATGTTTATGGAGAATTTTGAAGGATATATAAGTAAAACTCACAAGAAAGTGATAAAAATAGAACATAGAATTCTATGTAGAGTATGAGCTTACCTCTTACAAGAACTGTGCTTGACATCATCAAAATTTATTAATAAGTGAATATTTTCCCCATTTATTTGGCATCCAGATACCTCAACCAAAGATTCCTGGAAAGCTGTAACTAGGTTTTGTATGTCTTTATGCTTCCCATAGCATGGAGCAGAGGCCTGAGCCTATTGATGATGCCCAGTAAATATTGACTGATTTGGTGAATGAGAGAGAGAGGAAATGAGTAGAACTTTGCAGTGGTTGGATCTCAACCTTGAACAGAATAGGTTCAGATTTGGATGCCATAGTTTTAAAAGTGAAAGTAATATTTTTCTTCCTGGAAGCTTCCTGGTTCAGTTTATAAGCAAAGGAATGTGGAAGAGAGGCTGTGAATTCTGAGGCAGTGTCTTGAAACAGGTATTTCTGTGGGTAGATCACCCCCAAGCACTTATTCCTTTCTAGGTTTTTAAAGTTGTATTTTATGCTGAAGCAATTTTACATTTCTCCTTTACTTTTCCTTCTTTATAAAGGCTGAATGTCCCAGGCAGAAGCCTTTTTGTTTAGACAGCTTTATTGAGATATACATACTGTAAAATCTACCCATTTTCATTTGATTTTATTTGGTATATAATAATTTTTAAAAATTAGTGAAATATATTGAGCATAAAATTGGACACTTTAACCAATTTTTATTGTAAAATCAAAGACTTTAATTACATTCCCAATTATTTACAACCATCACTGCTACTGATTTACCACTGAAAAAGAAATCAGGAAAACAATTCCATACACAATAACCTCAAAAATAGATAAAATACCTAGGGATAAATCTAACCAAGGAGGTGAAAGACATCTGCAATGGAAATTATAGAACACCGAAGAAAGAAATTGAAGAAGACACCAGAAGATGGAAAGACCTCCCATGTTCATGGATTGGCAGAATTAATGTTGATAAAATGGCTATTTTTTAACCAAAAGTGATCTATACATTCAATGCAATCACCATCAAAATGCCAGCATCATTCTTCACAGAACTAGAAAAAATCCTAAAATTCATATAGAAGAATTAAAGACTCAGAATAGCCAAAACAATTCTGATCAAAAAGGCAATGCTGGAGACATCATAATAACCAATCTCAAATTACACTACAGAGGTATAGTAACAAAAACAGCATGGAGTGGCATAAAAAACAGACACATAGACCAATGGAATAGAATAGAAGACACAGAGATAAACCCACACAGATACAGTCACCTGATCCTTGACAAATGCACCAAAAACATACGCTGAACAAAAGAGAGCCTTGCATTTTTTATAATTTTTATTGATAGACTGTAATTGTAGATGGTAGTGAGGTTCATAGTGACATATTTATATATGCACATATCATTAGTTGGTCTGTTTCCTTCCTTGTGCTTTTCCTTTCCCTTCCTTCCTCCCTTCCCTTCTCCCCTTCTGCTACTCTACTGTTCTCTTTCCTAATTTACATAATATCCCTTTTCTTTTTTCTCTCTACCTTCCACATATGAGAGAAAACATGTAGCCCTTGATTTTCTGTGTCTGAGTGATCTCAGCATGGTATTCTCTAGTTCCACCCATTTTCCTAAAAAGGACCTAATTTTGTTCTTTTTTAATGGCTGAGTAAAACTCTATTGTGTATGCATACCACACTTTCTTTATCCACTCATATATTGACGGACACCTAGGTTGGTTTCATAACTTAGCTATTATGAATTGTGCTGCTATATGCATGGGTATGCATGTATCACTACAGCATTCTGACTTTATTTGGAAAAGATACCTAGGAGTGGTATAGATATGTCATATGGTGAAAAGATAGCCTTTAAACACATGGTGCTGGAAAAACTGGATATCCATGTGTAAAAGAATGAACTGGGATCTCTACCCCTCACCCTGCACAAAAGTCAATTCCAAGTGAATTGGAGACATAGGAATTACACCAGAAACTTTGCAACTGCTAGAGGAAAACATAGGGGCAACATGCTAACATACAGGCACTGGCAATGACTTCCCTAATGGGATTTCTAAAGCTCAGGAAATAATACCAATAATTAATAAATGGGATAGTACCACATGAACAAGCTTCTGTATAGCAAAGGAGACAAGAATGCAAAGAAAGAGCTTACAGAATGGGAGAGGACTGATTATCCAGAATATATAAAGAACTCAAAAAATAAGACAAAAATGACTCCAACCAATAAATGGACAAACTAACTAATCAGACAGTTTTTAAAAGAAGAAATACAAATGGCCAACAAATACACAAAAAAGTGTTCATCTTTAGCAATTATGAAAATGCACTCATTGTTGGCTGTCCTTAAACAGTTTAAACAAAATGGATACCTACTAATAAGACAGTAAAGGTCAGGACCTGAAAGATGACCAACACACCCCAAATCACCTTGTGACTACGGAACCGGGGTCATCCTCTATTGCAGTAACTCTGGTGGATGATACTTGCTCTGCAGTCTCACCACCGAGAGTGCTGTTTTAGGCAGCAGCCGAATAACTACTCCGTGGTTCCTGCCATGGAAGGTCGCTGCTCCCTGCAACTTCTGAATAACTACTCCATGGTTCCTGCTATGGAAGGTCGCTGCTCCCTGCAGCTTCTGAATAACTACTCCGTGGTTCCTGCAACGGAAGGTCGCAGCACCAGGCTGCTTCCGAGTAAGTACTCCATGGTTCCTGCCACAGAAGGTCGCTGCCCAGACAGCTTCTGAAATTCCGTGGTTCCAGCCACGGAAGGTCGCTGCACCAGGCAGCTTCTGAACAATAGTCTTCTCACACGAAACAACACAAAGTCTGATATAATAATTTGCAAAATAGTTACATTTAATAATTGGGGGATCGGGGAGGAGATGGAGATGGCAAATTCTCCTGGCCTTCTATAGCCAGGGCCTTATTTTTATAGAAACTTTAAAAGTTAATCAAACACAGAAATAAACAATTATCACAGGTTACGGTAAAGGTTAATCAAGCACAGAAATCAGCAATTATCACAGGTTACGGTAAAGAAAGTCAGTGAGGCAGGCATGTGACAAACTTAGGGGAAGGAGGGAGTAACCATTACTGGGTGGAGACGACATCAAAGACTGCACCTTGAAGATTATAACAGGTCCCTTGGAATGTCCACTTGCGGATGAATCCCACCCAGCCAAATACCATGTATTCAAACTGAGCTGGTCCAAGATGATAATCTCAGTGTGTGTTCTAAGACAGGCCTTGGCCCTCGACAATCCTCATATACCTCCTCCTGCCCACCCCTCATGAAAGTCCCCTATCAAAGAAGAGCTCTGCACTCCCACGGGGTTTCTCTCATTCTTGGGGTGGACCACATTCTCCATTGAATGTGTATTTCCTACTTTCCCAAATACATTTCTGTCTATATCTCAAAAAATGAAAATGAAAATCAAAACTACACTGGGGTTTCATATCACTCAGAATGGCAATCATCAAGAATACAAACAATAACAAATGCTGATGGAAAAATGAATCCTTCTACACTGTTGGTGGGATTGTAAGTTAGTACAACATTGTGGGAATCATGGGAGAATTGTGGGAATATTGGGAGTCATGGAGTTTCCTCAAAAGACTAGGAATGGAGCCACCACATGACCCAGCTATGTGACCCAGACCCAGCTGGGGATAAATACCAATCTTTGGTATTTATCCATGAGAATTAAAGTTAGCATACTGTAGCTGTACATGATAATACATGTTTATCACATCACAGTTCACAACAGCTGAGTTATGGAACCAGTCTAGATGTTCATCAACAGATGAATTGATAAGGAAAATGTAGTACATATATACAATGAAATTTTATTCAGCCATAAAGAAGAACAAAATTATGTCATTTGCAGGAAAATGGATGGAACTGGAGAGCATCATGGTAACCAAAGTAAGCCAGAATCAGAAAGTCAAGGGTTGCACGTTTTCTCTCATATGTGGAAGGTAGAGAAAGAATAGGAACAAGGGATCTCTTGAAAAGAGAAAGGAGACTGGTAGAGTAGAAGAAGAGGATTGGGGAGAGTGGAGAGAGTGAAAGAGGAGGTACTGGGGAATAAAATTGAGCAAATTATTGCATCTACAAATATGTCACAATGAATCCCACTATTATATATAATTATAATGCACCAGTAAAAAAAATTTTTAAAGAATTCATGTAACAAGAATTCTTACACAAAAGACCCTGAATATTCAAAGCATTTCTGAGCCCAAAGTATAAACCTTGAGTCATCACAATTTCTGATTTTATTATTTTTATTTTTATTTTTATTTTTTGAGGTACCGGGGATTTAACCCAGGGGCATTCTACCTCTGAGCTACACCCCCGGCCCTATTTTTTACCCTTTATTTTGAAACTGGGTCTCACGAAGTTGCGGTAGCCTCACTAAGTAGCTGAGGCTGGCCGCGAACCCGGATCCTCCTGTCTCAGCATCCCAAGTACTGGGATTACAAGCGTGCGCCACCACGCCCGGCTACAATTTCTGATTTTAATACATGCTGCAGAGCCATGGTAACTAAAACAGCATGGTGTTGGAATAAAAATAGACACATAAACCAATGGAACGGAATAGAGATTCCAGAAATAAACTGACTTATCTAGAACCAACTGCTTTTTCTTTTTTTACTAGTGTATTTTAATTATGCCGAATGATGGGTTTTGTTGTGGCATATTCATACATGCAAATAACATACTTTGATCATATCCGCCCCCATTATATTCCTTTAATCCCTCTTTCTCTTCTGCAGATCCTCTTCCTCTTCTCTAGTATTCTCCCTGCAACTTTCATGCCACACCTCACCCAACCCAATTCCACATATGAGTGAACACATGCGATATCTTTCTGAGTCTGGCTTGTTTTAATTATTTATTTTTTAGTACTCAAGGCATTTATTACAAATGTCATGAACATATTCATAAAGTAAAATTACTTTAAAAAAACAGGGAAAAAGAGACAAGTGAGAAAACAAGAAAAGTCAGGGCTTCAATATTATACCTAAAACACAGGAAGATACCATCTTTATGAATAAGAAGAATTAATTACATTCTTAAACTAGTTTTAGTGCATTGCATTTTTAGAAAAGGGACATACCCTCACCCCCAAGAAAAGGTTTCTGCAATGCTAAACAGTTTGTGTGACTATTCTAATGTGACCACCTGTCTGCTACCAAACCCCCAATTGAGAACAACGAGGTCTCATGTGTTGTAGGTGACAGCTGCCTATCAACCACTCATGGTGAATCTGGTGAAAAGAAAGCATTCTGCTTTCTAAATGTAGAGGGCAGACTGCATCAGACACAGGCTATTTCCCACCTTCATGGACAGTTTTCCTCAGACATCTGACAAAATAACAGTCGAACTTCAATCAGTTTTGGTATTAAGATGAAATTAAGCATTAATATTTTCTTTCAAAAACCTAAACTAAATTACCTCTCAATGCATTAAAAACAATGAGAAAAAAAAAAAAAAACCCCGAGCGGCAGCAAGATGGCGATGGAGTAGGAGCCCCTGAACGAGCCTGTCTCAAAACTGTCTCAGAAACGCCTCAGGGGCTCAGAACAAAACAACGTTGCACAGACACAGAAGAACCAAAACCCCAAATCCAGTAACCCAAGTACGAATACGCAGACACAGAGTCTACCAGCTTCAGAATTCCACAGAAAGCTGCAATCCGGTGTCCGCAGTATCGGTGAGCAGCCATCTTACCCAGGTCCCTACTGCCAGGGCTAACAGCCCCCGGCGCCACAGACAGATCTGAAGGAGAAACCGGAATAGAATTCCGAGAGTGGTGGGGTCATCATAGCAGCAGATCGTGGGCTCCTGCCCCAACCGAGTGCCTCCCCCTCCACTGCGCTAAGGTGATCCCCAGCACCCTGCATCGGAGCCCCGAGTCAGCCAAGATCAGGAAGGCCTCCGTGCCCAGCATCCTTCGCCCCGCACCCCGCGCCCTGCGCCGTGCCCCGTTCCCGGTGTCCCGCCATCCTGCACAACCAGTTAGCCAGCTGCACCCTTCCATGCTAGACCAGGGCGGCCCTGCCCCCTGTGCCCCGCCTAGGTCAGTAGCACCTCAGCCACACAGGCGGCCAGATACGCCGGCCCAGGCAACCAGCCACATCATCCCATGTGACCAGGGAGAGCTGGGCGCACCGCGGCCCCTCACCGCCAGCCAGATCCGTGCGTTCCGCGACCCCATGCCCCCGCGCCCCGTGCCCTGCAGCCCCCCGCCTCCAGCCAAGAGCCCTGCACCCCACGGCCCCACGGCCCCACGCTCCTGCGCCCAGTGCCCTGCGGCCCCACGCCCCCAGCCCAGACCAGGGCGGCCCACGGCCCGTGCACCCAGGGCTTGTGCACCCTCAGCTCGCGCCCCCGCAGCCCTGCAGCCCCACGACCCACCTACACAAGCCGCGCCTTCCTTCACAATTAGGCAGCCAGACGCGACCCCCCCATGCTCTACCAGGGCGGCCCCCCGCCTCCCAAGCCCCGCCCAGGCCAGCAGCACTTCTGCCACACAGGTAGCCAGACAAGCCGGCCCCGGCAACCAGCCACATCATCCATGGACCCACGGCTCGCGCACCCACGGCACACGTCCCCGCGGCCCTGCGCCCCTGCGGATCCGCGACCGAGGGCCCCTGTGATCTGCAGTCCCACGACCCCCCTACGCATGCCGTGCCTCACCTACGAGAGCCGCGCCTTCCTACACAATCAGGCGGCCAGACGCACCATTCCACGCGCGACCAGGGCGGCCCCCGGACCCTGCGTCCCTCCTAGGCCAGCAGCACCTCTGCCACACAGGCAGCCAGACAAGCCGGCCCCGGCAACCAGCCACATCATCCCGTGCGACCAAGGAGAACCGGCGCCCTGCAGCCCCGCGCTGTGCCCTGCAACCCCAGGCCCCCAGCTCAGACCAGGGTGGCCCACAACCCGCACACCCACAGCACACGTCCCTGCATCCCCGCGGACCTGTGACCCAGGGCCCCGCGACCTGCGGCCCCACAACCGGCCTACACAAGCCACGCCTAGCCTACGCAAGCTGAGCCTTCCTACACAATCAGGCGGCCAGATGCACCATCCCACGCTCGACCAGGGCGGCCCCCGCACCCTGCGCCCCACCTAGGCCAAAAGCAACTCTGCCACACAGGCAACCAGACACGCAGGCAAAGTCAACTGGCCACAGCATCCGGTGCGACCAGGGAGAACCGGGCACCCCGTGTCCAGTGGCCCCGTGCCCCCAGCCAAGTTCCAGGCGCCCCGTGGCCCCTCGCTCCGCGGCCCCACGCCATGCGGCCCCGCGCCCTGTGCCCTGCAGCCCAATGCCCCCAGCCCAGACCCAAGCGGCCCATGGCCCGCTCCCCTGCGGCTTGTGCCCCAGAGGTCCCATGACACCGCGCCCTGTGACCCTGTGACCAGCCTACGCAAGCCACGCCGACCTACACAATCAGGCGGCCAGCTGCACCCTCCCACGCGGGACTAGGATGGCCTCCACCCCCTGCCTTCACGAGTGACCAGGGTGGCTAGCTGCGCCCAGTATAGGCCAGATGCGCCATCCTGTGCAACCCAGGCAACCAGACACGTGAACCAGTGCGACACAGGCAAGCAGCCGCGCTGTTCAGTGCGACCAGGGCAAACAGCCGTGCCCAGTCCAAGCCAGCTTTGCTGTACTGTGCAACCCAGGAGCCCCTGTGCTGCACCTCAGAGCCCGGATACCCTCTGGCGCCACCACTTGAGACCCGCACGACCCTCCACACTGCCTTAGAGCCAGGGCACGCACCGGCACCACCATCGAATTCCAGGAGCCCAAGAACCTCACAAGGGCCCGCGTGTGATCCTTAGCACCGAGCCTCAGCGCCAGTGCACCCTCAGGCACTACCACCTGATACCCAGAGCTCGCACCCCCCAGGGCCCGTGCGAGATACACAGCACTGCGCATCAGAGCCCGAGCAACCTCCAGCGACGCCCCCTGAAACACGGAGCACGTGTGCACCTGCGCCTCAGAGACCGGGTATCTTCCAGCACCGTCACCCGCCCCTCGGAGCCCACATCTAACACCTCGCCTTGAAGTGCGCCTCACGTGCCAACACCCCAGCTCCGGACCCTGTGTGCCCCCTGCACATACACACACTGCACCCCGGTAAACAAGACGAGAGGGAACCACAATCTGCAGCGTACTAACCCAACTGGGTCTACAGGGACCAACAAGAGGTCTTATACATAGAAAGGAAGATGATGTGGAGGCAACAGAAACACAAAATTGAAAACATTGAAAATACGAGAATGAGGAAAAGTGAAGAAACAAGAAATACTCACAATGCATCAAGTGAGATTACTGATACTGACTTACAGGAAATGCAAGACGGAGAATTCAGAATTTTGATCTTCAGAATGATGAAAGGCCTCAAAGAAAGCATAACGGAGACGAAGGAAGAAGTTGAGGCTCTAAGAAAGAATCAGAAAGAAACACTGAACGAAATGAAAGAGTCAATAAATGAATTAAAGACTGAAATAGAAACCAATTCTAGTAGGGTTGACCACATGGAAAAGAGGGTATCACTCCTGGAAGACAGTTCATTCAAAACCGAAAACACAGTCAACGATATACAGAAGACATTGCAACAACACACCCTGGCCATCCAAGAAATACAAGACAATGCAAGACGTCTTAATGTAAGGATAAAAGGCATTGAAGAAGGATTAGAAACAGACTAAGAGGATAAAAAACCTCTTTAAAGAAATAATCTCAGAGAACTTTGTGAATATAGAAAAGGGCTTGGACATTCACATACAGGAGGCATATAGAACACCATCAAGACAGGACCAAAGAAGGACGTCACCACGCCATGTAATAATTAAAATGTCTAACGTAGAGGCCATAGAAAGAATCTTACAAGTAGCAAGAGCAAAAGAAAGGGTGACATACAGGGGCAAAACAATAAAAATTACCCCAGACTTCTCAACCCAAGTCAAGAATGCCAGGAGGCATTGGTATGGAGTACTCCGGACCCTGGAAGAAAACAACTTCCAACCAAGACTGGTATATCCAGCAAAGCTGTCATTTAAAATTGATGGAGAAATAAAAACGTTCCATGATAAACAAACACTTAAAGAATTCATGAGGACCTTGCCAACACTGGAGAAAATCCTAAAAGAAATAAATCACAAAGAAGGAAAAACAAGCAATTTTCAGAACCACAGGAGAGGTGAACTACACCAGGTAGGCAACTAAACAAGGAGATGTGTCACTACAGCAAACAGAGAATAAAACTCAAAATGACAGGAAACAACAGTCATATCTCAATAATAACATTGAATGTCAAAGGACTCAACTCCCCAATTAAAAGGCATAGACTGGCAATGTGGATTAAAAAGCATAATCCAACTATATGCTGCTTACAAGAAACTCACCTTCAAGCCAAAGATACTCATACACTAAAGATAAAAGGATGGAAAAAGATATACCATGCAAGCAGAGATAGAAAACAAGCAGGGATAGCAACACTTATATCTGACAAAACAGACTTTAAACTAAAACACATCAGAAGAGACAAAGCAGGTCACTTCTTACTAATAAAAAAAACAATCCAACAAGAAGATATAACAATAGTAAACATTTACGCCCCAAATGTGGGAGCATCCGCATTCATAAAACAAATTCTTCAGGACATCAGGTCCCAAATAGACCCAAACACAACAATATTGGGAGACTTCAACACACCACTCACGCCACTAGATCGATCCTCCAGACAAAAGATGAATAAAGACGGTTCAGACCTAAAGCAAACCATAGAACAGATGGATCTAATAGACACATACAGATTATTTCAACCAGCAACAACTGAATACACATTTTTCTCAGCTGCCCACGGAACATTCTCCAAAATAGATCACATACTGGGTCATAAAGCAAGCACCAGCAAATTCAAAAGATGTGTTATAATTCCCTGCATATTCTCAGATCACAATGGAATGAAACTGGAAATTAACAACA